>JABUQX010027503.1:0-26360 GCA_015478945.1 Trachelipus rathkii | reverse complement strand
TATATATATATATATATATATATATATAATATATTATATATATATATATAATATATATAATATAATATATATATATATATATATATATATATATATATATATATATATATATATATATATATATATATATATAATTATTATTATTATTATTATTATATTATTATTTATTATTATTATTATTATTATTTTTTTTATTATTATATTATTATTATTATTATTTATTGGTCATTATTATTTATTATTGAGTTTATTATCAAAATTCTTATTATTTGTTCAATTAATCGGCAAAAAATCGGCGAAATATGCCGATGACGATGACGATGACGATTGAAAAAAAATATGCCGATTATTGAGGATGACGATGACGATGACGATTAATCGTTCCATTACTAATATATATATATATATATCCAACCTAAACTAACAAAGCCTAAACTGGAAAATTTATTTATGTTGCATAGAGAGACCGAGTACTATTTTTTTTGGTTAACGAGTACAATAAAAAATGTCAATAAATAGCCAAAAAAAAGGTTACCTTAATTTCTCGTGATGTCTTCAATTAATGGCGTCGGGGCGTGAGACTAGAGGCACATTCCTTACAATTTAATTAAAAACTTAAATTAACAACTTATACAAACTTATACTTGAACACTTTTTATTAAACTTATTTTTATATATATTTTTTTTTTATTTGGTATCAACCATTTTTTGTAAATACGCTAATAATATCATTTTTTTTATTAAAAAAAACTGCATTTTCGAGACAAAACCAAAAACACCCTACTCAAAAGAAGTTCCAAGTAGCACTGCCGAATTATAATTTCTTTCATTGGTTTTTTAGTCGGTAAAAATTCCTACGCAGAGTAAACAAGATCTACAAATAGCTTACTATTTTTTTTCTTACTATTTTATAGCTTACTATGTCCCTATGATTTTAATTAATTGGTTTGACATGTACTTTATTGACTATAATAAGTTAAAGATAAAATTAATTTTGGCAAAAGGATCAAATAGCAGAACTTTGCCTATATACTATATATATATAATATATATATATATATATATATATTATATATAATAATATAATATATATATAATATATATATTATATATATATATAATATAAATAATATATATAATTATATAATATATATATATATGGGAAATTTGTCTTTCAAATCACCTTTTGTGCGTATGTCTGTGTCACCAAACCAAGTCGCTTCCCGAGGTCACGTGCCTAAGTCACACGCGACTCAAGGCGACTCGGTTCGGAGCACAAACGTATGGACGTACTTGAAAGAATATATATATATATATATATATATATATATATATATATATATATATATATATATATATACTATAATAATTATATATATATATATATATATATATATTATTTTATATATATTAAATCTGTGTCCACCCTAACCACATTTATTGACTAAACCTAAACTTAAAAGGGGGTACAGTCAACCTAACCTAGATTGATACACGTTGCAGAGAATTGAACCTTAACCAAGACGGATACACTTGCGAGGAACCACCTAAATTAAACAGATACATGTTGCAGAGCAATGAAACCTAACCTAATGGATTTTCAGTAATCACCCAAAGCTTACGGTGCCATCCACTACGTTGCGCCATATTGAAAACCGAACCATGGCAACAACGCCCCGAAGAAAACCTTCTCGGCGCCCGCACCGCTGCCACCCCGACCGTCAGACCAGACCGGAAAGACATATCGGAATTGTGAGAAATCTCTAACTCCCAGCTGCCACTTATACTATAAATATAATATATAATATATAAATAATGATAATATTATATCTATATTATATTATATTAAGTATATTATCATATATACTCAAATGATACTAATAAGTACCTATTCCTTAAGTGTTATACTCTATACTATTATATAATTTATAGATAATATACTTACTTGATACTTAGGGATATAGTATACTATAACAGTTACTATATATACTATTGAAAAGTTCATACGCGTTATTAATAATTTTCAATTATTGACTCGCCACGTTTGTATACAATTAATAGGACATTCTTAAATTTAACTTTGCATCACGTTATGAAATCGTAATATTAGACTAAAAAACAGTCGACGTATAGCAAAGTCATTTAATTAAGAGTACAGAAGATATTCGTAATCATCATGGTAGAACAAAGGTGCTATATAATAATATATAAGTAATATACTATATATATATATATGAGTAAGTATTATATTGCTAATATACTATATAATATATATCTACTATTTATACGGTCATATATAATAATAATACCATATTTGACCTGACCATTAAAGGTTATCATATTTGACCTATGTAGGAGGTACAGACGTCGACTCTCTTTGTGCTATAAGACAAACACAGCGAAACCGGTGATTTGAAAACTGTATATAATTACCATATATATATAGTATATAGCTATATATATATATATAATTATACATTGTTAAAACTGTGTGAGGGTATAGTTGATATAGAGATATATATATTATATATATATATATATTTATATAATATATATTATAATAATATATATATATACTATATATTCATTAACGATTAACGCTTTAGCTTGTTGATTAGTTTTCTCAGCTATAATATATATAGTATATATATATATATATATATATATATATATATATATATATATATGTAATATATACTATATAAATATATATTATATATAATATACAATATATATATTAAAAGCCAAGTACCAAGTACAAGTACTTCACTGTACATGACTCAAGCCTATATATATTATAATAATATATATATATACTAAATATATTATAATATTAAGTATAATATATATATCAATATATAATTATATATATATATATATATAAGGTTATATAAATATTATATATATATAAAAATATATATAACGCACTTAATCCTTTACTAAAACGCAAAATTACATACTCACAGTCATGTTGCATAATATCCGTACAAATCACAGACATCATGGTGCGGTGAGACAGGCAGTGTGACGTGTTAAAACTCCATAGAACATACGAAGTTTCCACAGTTGGCTTTTTTTTATCATGTAATTTTTATATGTAATTTTTTTTAATTTTTTTTTATATATTTTTTAAGGGGCTCGAGCCGACGGAGGACAGGGGCCCGTTTCTGTCCCGCTGAGTGCCGCAGGGAACCCTGACTCTTTCCCATCTTTGCTATTTAATCTTGGGTTTTATTCCTTAATTTAAAAAAAAAAAAACTTATTGGCACCTTTGACAAAATTTGAAATTAATCGAAAAAAAATCGATTACATTGTTCTTTCGATATATATCGGTTAACTTCCTTTTAAAGGACAAGTTCCTATATCATATATATATATATATATATATATATATATATATATATATATATATATATATATATATATATATATATATATAAATTTATCAATATGTATATATCTGATGGATTACCTTAAAACGGACTATTACCAATATTTGTTGTTATTTTAATTTTTTGTATTTGTTTTTTATTGTATCTTACGTATAAAAATGTTCTTGCCAAAAAAAAATTTTTTTTTTAAAACTATTTACCTACACTTTATAAATAAAATCGAATCGTTAAAAACCGTGAAAAAAATTCATTATCAAAAAATAATAATGATATCGATGTATCGATAATAATAAATCTAAAACACGTACATTTCGACAGTTTCTTGACTTTCTTCATCCCTACACGAACGAGATGAAGACATTTGTTATGATTTTCGTATCTTTATTTTTTATATTTTTATTGAAAATATTATTTTAAAATGTTCGAAAATCGGTAAAAAGCTTCAAATAATTTTTTAATACCATTTGTTTAAATTAAATGTTTAGAAGTTTTAATATAGTATTTACATGATAGAGATGCAGTGGTATTCTACAATTACCAATTTGGTATTTTAAATAGTTTCACTTCAAACACTACTAAAAACAACTCATACTTTGCTCATGCTGAGAATATGCTTAGTTGATGAATAATAATCGCAAAACCGCACTATTTCCCAAGGTATTGCTAGCTAACAAACGAATAAAGCTCTAGAAGTGGGAAAAAAGACGTCAATAACGCCACCAAAGTTGCCAGACGAATAGGTTGCGTAGCGGCGGCTATAAAATCTATAGAATCATAACAGCAAAGAGCTACAAATATAAAATGGGCGCAGAAAATTTATTGCCATTATTGAGAGAAAACTGTATTATATTACATGTATATTTGTTATCATTAATCAATGTTATTTCAGTTCCAGATTCGTGGACTGATTGCAAGAAACGTGGAGGCGGTTGTTCATTTCCGTATGAGTGTCCCAGTGCACTGTGGGATAAAAAAGGCCTATGTTCGAGGGGATTTGTCTGTTGTGGTGAATAAATAATTCTAAACGAAAATATATTACATATATAATATATATATATATATAGTATATATATAATAATATATACTATATATATATATATACTCTCTCATATATATATTATATATAATATAATAGTATATTATATATATATATATATATAATATATATATATATAAAATAACAGAATACAGCTATATATATATATATTATTAGTATATATATTATATATATAATAATATATATATATATATATATAATATATATAATATATATATATATATATATAATACTAATTTAATATATCATATTATATTTAATATTTTGTATACTTATATTATATATACTATATATATATATATATATATAGATATATATATATATATATAATATAATACTATATACTATATACAAATATAATAAATATATATATATCATATTATAGATATATATATATATATATATATATATATTATATATATATATATATATGTATATAGTATAATATAATATATATATATAATATATATATACATATTATATTAATAAATATTATATATATATATATATATATATATATGTGCTATATATAAATATATATATATATATAATATTTATATTATATATAATATATATATATATATTATATATAATATATATATAATACTATATATATATATAATATAAATGTATATATATATATATATATATATATATTATATATATATATATATATATATATATAGATATATAGATATATATTTTTTATTTTGTATTTTTTGACGTTTGAGACATCAAATTAGGGGTTTTAAGTCGGGTGAGACTGATTTTAAGGTCTGGAAGACCGTTTACTGAGTTTTTAACCTGAACTTAGTGAGTTTTACCCCCAAAAATGGGGTTGTTGGTTCCTAGAAGGTTTTAAATATATAGTAGGTAGACAATTTCTAATGATTCCAATAGATTTATCGAAGTCTTTTTCCCCAAAATCGATATTTAAATCGTTTTTCTACATGCTTCTGGTTGACCTAATACATTGAAAAACATAATCGAAAGAAAATTATTACTATTATTTAACATTCGTTTTAATCGTTGTGATTGGCTGTTGGATATTGGAAAACACAGAGCAGTTTCTTACTTTCCCTCAACTTAAGAGAGTTCTAGTTGAGGTATCCCCCTCAAACCTGCTACCCCAACGGCTGGTGGTGTCGCCTTCTCGGAGCCGAGGATTCACGCTGCAACGCCCCATGTTGGGGTGTCGAGCCCCAAAACTTGGGAATAGTCGTAGATAGACGAAAATCACAGAGTGCATAGAAGAGGATGGATGAATTAGAGTACGGAAACTGAGTTAAGTGTCGAAGCAAGTGAGCCGGAGCCCGAGTCGGAGTAGAAATCTTGAAATATGTATATAATGGCTCAAGTAAAGCATGATTTTATATGTATAAAAGGGCGTAGACCCTGATTTTGAGAGTTTCAGAACACTCAAAGGTGTTTGAGGACCCCCTGGAGGGGGCCCTAACCGAAAAGCACAAAATGCTTGACAGATAAAGACAGGGGAAGACGGAGGAAGGAATAAGAAGAAGTTTCTTGTGCCGGAGCAAATGTGACAAAGCAGAGCAAATGAGCCAAACCTTTCGGCCAAAGTACCAGCATATATCTTCCCTACTGCACTCAATAAACTAATTCCCCTATAGTTCCTACAGTTTCACTTATCCCCCCTAACCTTTACATAAGGGTACTATTACTGCTCATCTCCTATTCCTCGAGATTATACCCTCCATATATGATTTGCTACACAACTTCCACATCCATTCAATCACCACATCGCCTCCATTCTTGATCGTTACACAAGTAATTCCATCTATGCCTGAAGATTTACCATTCTTCAACTTTTACTCAATCCATTACCTCCTCCTTACTAATTACCTCATCCTCAAAATATCTATTTCTTCTTGCACAACCATTTTCTTCACCTTTTCATTACTGCCAATGTTATGCAGATTTTCGAAGTGTTCCATCCACACTCTCTTCACATCTACTTCAATAGTTACGAAAGCACCACCCCTGTTCATTACTCTATGAAGATTAACTTTATTCTCATTCTTAACCTTTCACGCTTCCTTCCAGAAGAGCTCCTTATTCCCTTTTAAGTCCCCATTCATCCTCTCTCGAAACTGTTGTTCATTTACCTCATTTTTTTTCCTACGTATGCAACTTTTAATCTTTCTTTTTAATCCTTATATAATTCCAAGCATCTTTCTTTTGAAACCTTATTATTGGCTTTTAGTACATTCAACCACGATTCTTTTTTACTTTTAACCGCTTGTATCACCTCTTCATTCCACTACTCACTGTTAACATTCTTATTTTCTACTTTAGCACATGCACATAATTCTCTTGCACTACTAACTGTCCAGATTTGTTCAGTTTCATCTTGTTCACATTCAAACTGATTTATTTGCAAGCGCTCTTAAATACTTTTCCTTATTACCTTGTTCACTTAACTTCTCACTCTTAGTTCTTCCCACTTCTTTCCTTACATCTTTCCTCTCCATCCAAGCCCTCACTAACTTAATCAATCATACTTTTCGCTTCGATACCATTTCTGCCTACACCAACTCTAATATACTTATGAATACTCTTGTGTTTAAAGAAAGTTTTACTTAGAAACAGACCTCTCTTCTCACAGAAATCAATCACTTTCCTACCATTCTCATTTTCCCCAGTCACCCCAAAGGCACCTGTTATGCCATCTCTTTTTTTGATCACCTATCCAACCAGTTAGGTCACCCAACACAATCAATCTTAAGCTCCTACTCACCACAGCGTAAACATCATTCAGATTATCCCAGAAAATCACACTCTTCTCAACATGACTCTCAGATGGACCATATATCACAACCACATATACCTTGACCTTTTCAAACTTAAATTTAACCATTAGAATTTTAGTAATCACACAAACAAACTCTACCATAGCTCTATGTCACAGGTCACTCATCAGAACCACAACTCAATCGCAAGTCAATATGTAAGTTAACTTTTCTAACTTTTAAAATTATTAATTATATTCACTTATTTTTGTTAATAGTTTATGCGATATTTATTTTATCAAAATTGTTAAAATCAAAAAAATAAAATTATTCCTTGAAAATGTCGAAGTATACGACCGAACAGCTTGGTACTATATTTAAATCAATAGTTTTATTTTATTCTAGGATAATATTTAAGAAAATATCTTCTGTAGAAAGAAATACTTTCAGAAGGCTTAAAAAAGCCACATAATCATATATCATTTTTATTATTATTAGAAATTAAAATTTTGAAACTTAAGATATCAAAAAATTTTGATTGCATAAATAATTTCGAGGGGAGGGGGTTGAACCCCCTGAACCTCCCCTGTCTACGGCCTTAATATATATAATATATACTACTATATATATATATATATATATATATATATATATATAATATAATATACTTAGGTATATATATATATATATATATATATATCCCCACCGCTGTCTAGTTTACCTGCAGTTAGTGGGTGGTCTCTCTGGGGATACTGTTGTGTGGGGAGTTATACTGCCCTTTTAGTGTCTTAGAGCGAAAAAACTTGACTTTTTTGGTTTTTTTTTTATTTTTATATAATTCCCACCCAAGTCCCTTCAGATTAATTTTTGTATAAGGTTGCCCTCCCCTTTTTCCATCACAGCCCCATGGGCTATCCGGTGCCTCTTCTTTCCCACATGGGTTTTCAGTTCACCCCACACTTTCTCCCGTGGATGAGGGTACCGTTGAAAAACGGTTCATTACGCTCACCTCTGAACCGGGCCGCCAAATTGGGTAGGACCTGAGCCCTGACCTAACCACTGGGGAGGCTGTTCTGGCATTTGTGTGGTATATATTCAGGCTTGCGTGTAAGACTATAGGTCCGTGTCCGTGAAACGGGTGGCGGTCACCGACGTAGAGTTCTGGGAGGATCTTCCTGAGGCCACTTCCACAGCCCATCCCTCGGGGTGGGGTCCGGGTGGGTGTGTGGGTCTCTGGACTGTGACCTTCTGTGGAGAGAAAGATTACCCTTCCTTAAGAAATATACGCTTTTCCGCTCCATCCTGTTATTTACTTTATATCCTCATTTTGCATTATTGTTTAATTCTGTCATCCATGGAGGACGAAGTCCTGTGTAAAACAATTTTATAGGTTAAAGCCCTTGAACGAAATTAAACGTGTTTAAAAACAACAGCGTTAGCACTCCTACGAACAAATAGCGTATAGAGCGTATACCGAGAGCAGCATTCATATTAGCTCATAATCACATCGGCTCTCCTCATCCAAGCCTGATCCTATGAACACACATCGATCATTATACGAATTGACTAGACCCAGTACCTCGCCTACCATGCAACCACTTTTGATTGATATTCACTCATATGTGCATTCTAGCGTGTTCTATATGCTGATTCATCTTCTCGCACTGTCATCTACAGTTATCGATGTGCGGCACACTCGAGAGCGAGAGAGCGCACCCGAGAGCGCGTGAGGTGCCACATCAATACCGTCGAGTACGCACACGGTCGGACACACTCGCGCAGACTGCCCCCCGGTAATAGTCGTTCTCATTCATTTACTCCATATGCTGCCCCCCTCCAGGGAATTTCAGCAGACATTATCATTTTAGATGTAGTAATGACCTTTGCGACCCACTACCTTCCTAAGCTCTTACTGATCACAGAACCATTTTATCAGCTAGATCACTTGAAAAAGTCCTAGGAGTTGAAGACCCTCGTCCAGTCACAATGATGAGGAATGGGTCCATTCTCGTAAAAGATGCTAACCGAAATCAAAGTTTCCCGCCTCTCTACTCAATATGATGTCTATATATAATAAATAGAGAAACCACACTAAAGACACTATTTATTGTTATGAACAGAAAGACGAAGATACAGCTTCATTTTGGAAGAACTCCAAACAGAAAAATTTTCCCGTTACAAACTGTGGCGATCTTGACTCACGATCAATTATTCTCGCTGAATCTTAAATACCACTCCACTGTTTAACTACTTACGCTCTATTTCACTGCGTGAGCGTGTATTAAATATAACGAATCTCCTCCTCCGCTGATTTCTATCGGAAAGAACCCAGGAGGATCACAATACCAGGAGTGAGCTCACTAGTGTCGCCACGTTATCCCTCGACCCAGACGGTTGCTTCAAATGTCAACGGTGCTCATCCCACCAATACATACTTCCTTCACTCTAGGGGTGCCACCGATACAGCGATAATCCATAGACTCTATATCTCGAGAGTCTCAATATCCGTCGCCCGAGTGAGTGACATATACCGACGCCTCCTTTATGGGAACATCCTATAAGAGCGTGCGCACAATGATACTAGTAACTAACGAATCCTCTGCGTCCCACAACTCAGAGTTAACTTCCTCTTTTCAAATGCCCGCCTTACCTGTTTGAACAGGGTTTTAGAGCTATGCTACCATACAAAACTTGAGCAGGAGAGATGCTATACGCCAGCTCAATGAAAAAATATCAGACAAATCAAAATCAATCTTACGCCACAATTACAGCTGCCCCCACGCCTCCGCGTGTTAATCCGCCAAAACAACCCCCTATCCTAAAAGAACTCCTCTCTTAAATTCCGTTGGATACTCAGCAATGTTACTTGCCAGCCTGTGCGTACCATGTCTACCACCCACTTACCAACTTTTCAAGAGTACATAAAGCAGCCCTTGATTATCAATTCCCGTCCAAAAAGCCATCAACAAGCCTTATCCCGAGTATTAACTCTCAACAAGCTAGCAAGAAACTAGCTAGCTCATCACATACAAAATTTGGAAAACAGCTCGCCTGCCAAGACACCACCGTACCTTATTTTCTTCCTTTGTTCACCAAACTTATGCTAGATGCCGTTAAAATCAACGGGCACATTAGTGCCAACAACACACACACACCCAAAACAACCCACAAACCACCAGTTGTCCCTTTAATTCGCCTCCCATATTAATATTAAAAAAAAACCCCTGGGTAAAGATGGTTTAAGAACACACAGAAAAGAAATAGTCGCAAGTTAAAGATTATTCGTTAAAAATATAGAGCAACCGAATTTTATTACAAAACCACCAGTCACCCCAGAATGTAAAATGCAACTCAGAAAGAGATCCTCCCATAAGTCCTACTTCTGAGACAAAGTTGCAAGGCTTCAAAAGACTGTAACCCAACAAGTCCACAGCTAATGAAACAATCAACCAACCAAACCATCTAATAGTCTACAAAGGACAGTTTTAGTTCTTCTGATTCTTTCTATAACTCTTCTCCGAGTTTCCTTTATCAACACTGACTGAGTCATTGTAGATTCTAGAGATGAATTGGATTACTGCGCCCAAATGGAGCTTGACGTGACAATGACCCATTTCTCTTTCTAATGCTTCCTGCACTTCCGAGGAAATGTGAATGGAAAACTGTCCAACGTAAACGTCGAAAACGCTCTAAGCGTCTGGGTCAGTTGGAGGCATGAAGATAGACCCAGAGGTCCCCATTCTCAAATCAACTGGCCAATTTCCCAAAATCACCCGCATTATGAAGTTACTGGAAAATTCTCCAGAGTCAGAGGTTGTCAAATTTTTACGAATCTCCAATTGGAAATCGATATCGTAACACCAACACATTCTCAAAAAGACAATACCCTTCCGGCTGACACCTTCCTTCACCATTTCCATGGAAACAACTCTATGGTCCTCCCACATTCTGAATCTTGCTTGCCATGCGGATTTCATGATAATGCTCTCACTAATTAAATATGAGCATATACGGAATGCTCTTCTATTAACAACCAAACCCACATAACAAGTGGGATTCGGTGAATTCAAACTTATCTCGATCAGTGAAGCTCTTTCACCAAAACAATCTGAAACCTCCTTCCCTAAAGATGTCATACAACCTAAAAAATCTCTGCGTGTATGACTACCCGTTTCCCCAGGATTTGTTGCCCCTTCTCGCCGAGACCACGTCTCAACCTTCCCTCTCAATCCGAACCCACTCAACCATTACCCCAGATCGACATAGAGACAATTGTCTCTATAGACCACCATCCAATAAATTTAAAACTCACCATGCTACTTTCCTTCAATGGGAATTGTCGTGGATATTTAACTCTTAATTTCGAAAGAACTGTTCAAACTAATAAACACTATGTACACCAAAGTGTTATATGTTTATGGCAAAGGAACTTCCGGACTATGTCATCGATAACATCTTCCATCTTCAAGCAAACACTCGTGTTGAATACTATATCACACTCGAGTAGCACACTGCTCACTCCGAATCCTCGAGAGAGAGATCTACACCTGCGCTACCAATAGAATAAAGAGCGCGCGCAGCACATTATATCAATCATATATAGTCTCTCGCGTATATACTCATATGAGTTCACACCGCACGTCGATAGCTCACAATACATGTACACTGATGAGGCGAGTCAGACTAGAACAACCATTCTTTACCTCGAATCTTAGTGCTGAGTGAGAGCCTGAAACTCCTCTCCATATGCTCGCCGGTCATATATATAGCTATATATCTCATATAAATCGTGTCTTTGACTCATCTCACCGCATAATGACACTGCTTCGCTATATCCTCAGCTCGAACGAGAGCTCTGAAACCTGTCCAACTTATACTTTCTCACTCTGACTGGGTATGTTAGTTTGTTGAAGAGAAGATTATATGATAATATATGACTATTCAATATATATATATACTACTCCGATACTCACACCCTACATTATATATATATTAATATATATATATTATAGTAAGTATATATAGTATAGGTATAGTAACTATTATATATGCAATATATACATATATTTACATTGTATATATCATAAAGTCCAATAGTATATAATATATTGTATCTTAATTATATAATTACTAGTTCATACTATTAAATCACCCCTTTTATATTCCCTGGTATAGTATATGCTCTTATAACACATGTACTCATACCTTACTCTTTATATATATATATATTATATATATATATATAATATGATAAATACTAGTTATTTTATAGATACACCATCAACTTTTCTATGTTTCTATTATTTCCTTTTGTCCCTAATTATCCTCTATTATATATAGAAATCGTTTTACCTTAGGCTCCGCTGTTGTATATATTTTATTTACTGTACCTCAGTTAGCATAATTCCTTCTTTGATCTTCTCAAAGACCTTCACATCTTCACATTTTCACAACGCCATCTACGAAAGAGTTATGTGTTTTTGCTTCATTTCTTGCGAATAAACCATACTCCTCTCTCTTTGTCTGGCAGGTAAGATTAGGTTTACTATCTTTTTGTTTTGTTTTTATCGCTTCCCATTACTCCTCCGTCCACCGCGGTGTATGTCTCTTTCTTTCCTCCTCCTCTCCACTCTCTCCCAGCACCTCCACCGCCCTCCTTCAAACATTTCTCAATCTTTTGGACCACTCCTATTCTTCGCTTCCTCCCACTCACTCACTTTTTTCATTTATGTCTTTCATTTCGTATATCTATTCTCGTTTCTTGGTTTCTTAGAACTCTTTACCTTTATGATCTTCTTCTTATACACAGGTTGTTTTTTTGAAGCTTTTCACTTTAACAATTGCCACTATCATCCGATGATCAGTGTCTAAAGACACCCCAGGAATTAACTTTACGTTACACTCACTATTCTCTTATCTGATGAAATAAAATAGTCTATTGCTGATATCTGTTCAAACCGCCAGTATTCTAGTTCCATATATATCTTGTATATCATGTGTGTTCTCTATGTTTAAAAAGTCAATTTCATTATTCATTTATTTCATTATTAATATTATATATATATATAATAAATATATTATATAATATATTATATATATATATATATAATATATATATTATATATATATATATATATTATATAATATATAGTATATATATATATATATATTCAATTAAATAATAAATTTTGAAAAGAGATTTCGGATAAATATTTGATTTTCTTGAATATTTACTTGTAAATAAATAAATACATTCAATATTTTACAAATATATATTTTCCTTTCTCCGAATTTTGTTTATTCCATTTATCAAATTTCGAAAGTATTTTAAGTGTTAAAAACTCGAAAAAATTATAATTTGGCCTTAATTTTAATTTGAAATCATAGTTAAATACCAAAAAAAAATTAGATTAATATTTAGGTATGTTTATATATTTTGCAACAATTTATAAAAGGAGTAATGGAATTAAATATATTTTTTATTTTGTTTTGATTTAATCCTCTCTATTAGTGTAAATTTACAGTTAAACCCCGGTAGAAAACCCCGGTTTTTCCTGATTTTTGGCCGGAGGGCCGGGGCCGGGTCGCTAAAAATGGCCGGGGCCGGGGGCCCCGGTCGGTTCCTAGTTGTGGCCCACCTGGGCCAAGGGATGAAACCTTACATTGACGATTTACCATAGTTGAGGGCCGTCGCAGTCCCATGAAAGGTCTAGGGTGGATTTTCTGTCTGTGACGAGTTTTCACTAATTAATGGTACAGAAGGAGCGGTGTAAGGCTGGGCTTCCTTTCGACTTTTGTCATTATTCTTCTACTGCTTCTTTTCCGATGCATGTAACGCACTTACACAGTCTGCGGGGCAAAGAGGAAGATAAGAAAGAAATATATATATATAATATTAATTTATATTTATATTATATATATATATATATATTGTATTTTATATATATTATATATATATATATATATATTCATATATATATATATATATATATATATATATATATATGCACCAAATACTCGCATTCGCCAATTAATATTAAAAATGATTTGCATTCGCAAATATTAAAAATAAATTATTCGATTTCACATTCGCACTCGGGGACTTGCAAATGCGAATATAAAACGTCCCCGTTAATACTTGTTATAAAATTTAGCGACATTTAGTGTATGTTGGCCAAAATGAGCTGACTAAAAATGCCTACTTCGAGTGTCTGGCAAGTTCAGCGACGGGTAATTTGGTCACATTTCTTCGAGGTCTAAAACATTTACAGACATTTAGTATATTTATAGACTTGTACGTGTGAGTATATAGCTGGAGATCAACAAGACTGAAGCAATTGTTTAATGACTTCCTCTTCCAGTGTGGTTAGGGATTAATTCGATATTGTATCCAATTAGATTGCAATCGTAAATTGTTCTCGGAAAGGAAAAAACCTTCAGGTCAAGAAACTATCTTATCTTATCAGCAAACACAAAGAAGAAGAAAATATGATTATGAGCAACAAATAGGAAGAAAAGAAAGCGGGTATAAAGAGGAAAGGATGGTTAAAATCAGTTTTACGAATGAATCAAATTAAACATGAAACTTGTATAAAAACAAAAGAAAACAAAGATAGAGGATCCTAAAAACGAAAAAAAAACAAAGAATGTTAATAAAATTGCAGATACGATAGTAATGAACGATCTTCAGATTTCTCACGTTGAAGATCTCGGCTTTAAAAGTCGAATTAAAGGAGAGAAGTCCCTTTATACTCGCTAGGCAAAGGAATACTAAAAAGATATTTGTTAAAATAATGCATAACTGCGTTAAAACTAAAATTCAAAATTAATAGCCTCTAATAATCATCCAAGTTAACTTTCTCCACTCATGAATGATCAGATACTCAATCAGGAGTTTCTTTATTTCCAACTAGTCATGCCGTAGACTATGAATTTCCAGCGCCAAAATTTTGCTTTGTGCCCTGAACCATTCGCTGAACGTCACATGGGTGAATATATCAGTGACGTATTTAATGCAATGTTAGCGAAAAATGGAACAAATCTCCAAATGATAGTCATAGCGTCCCGAGAGAAACTGGTGAAAATATAAAGCAAGCATTGTTTATTTCTTGACTCGTGACTTAATGACTCAAACTCCGTCAGTCATCAACTGCATCTCGAACATCAGTCAGCAAATTCTCCAAATGTACCCCAGCTGCAGCACATCTTAATCACTCGACCATGGCTCAACAAGTACTGAAGAAAATACTGATCAGAATTAATGTTCCACAACTTTCAGTAATACATGATGTTACCACACGATGGAACGTAACTCTGCAAATGATGATAAGGATGCAAGGACTTAAGAATCTGTTAATGATAAAATAAATGTTTTAAAATCTCTGAACAATTCAATTCTAATCAAATGTACTCCCAATCTTTTGAAGATAACATCATGATAACTAATCTGTAAGAATTCGTTATCAATAACATACATCATTCTTATCTGAAATGATTATTATTAGTATTATCAGACAATGACAGTCAAGAAAACAAAAATTATGAGAGCGACTATACCGAGATATAAAACTATTTTTCAATTAGTTTTTTCACAGAGGGTGAGAGTCGGCATCGACGAAAACTTCAAATAATTCAGAAAAACAAAGAACACACGTTCCTTCAAAACCATCCGCAAGCACCTCTGTCACCGATGTCATGAAGGCAGTGAAGATAAAGATGATCAGCTGTCTAAGCAGACATCACAAATCATCGACCTGTACGTCAAAGAGAAACGCATTTTCCCCTGATGGCGGATAAGGAAGATAAGTCCTTCTTGCCATTTGTGAAAGATCAGAACACGTTTCCGCATGCATCATGCCGAAATGCATCCTGATCTTTCACAAATAGCAAGGAGGACTTATCTTCCTTCTCCGCCACGAAGGATTGCCAGTGAGCAGTGAGCGTCTCTTTCCTTAGTGGTGCTTGATGATCTGTGATGAAAAACGTAGTAGAATTGAGAGAGAGAGAGAGAGAGAGCTGAAAATTTTTTAATTTTGAAGTACAGAGGAGGAGAAGAGAGGAGCTGAAAATTTTTTAATTTTGAAGTACGCCTTCATGATTAATTTTCAACTATTTGATCATATTGCCATCAACTGAGCTCCCATCATATTAATAAAAGATGCTTCCCCTCTTTCAAAGGTTAGGAAGTTGAGGAAAGAGTTTGGTGAATGCATGTAAGGGATGTGTCAAAGTCCTGATCCTGAAACAACAATTCGATGCATTTTATCATTCAATTTTTACAACTTGTATAATTACAACCGGGCAAATATTCCAGTAATAGTATAAAAAGTGACACATTACTGCAATATGAAAATACTCGCACGCACGTATGAATATAGTGAAAATTATTCGATTCACAATCGCAAAGATTGGAAAATAGATTAGGTCTATCATATATATATATATATATTTATATATTATTTATTATATAAATCATATATATTATATTATATATATAATATATAATTATATATATTATCCATTTATAATATTATTATTATATATAAAAATTGTATGATTTAAGAGTTAAATATTAATAAGAATGATGCTTAAAGTATTCATTACTTTAGAAATTTTAAATTTTATCACATAACCCTGCATCGGGTTTACCGGTTTTTCGACTGAAACTCAGAAACTGTTTAGAAGCAAAGGCACAATGGAAGGTAGCCGATTTTAACTTTTAGCAGCAAACTTGATTACTTATTTTTATGAAGGAAATGTCAACCACATGATCATACAATACCTACATACATCTGCCTACTGAAAGAAATAAGCCTTTGAGTATCGAGATCTTATTTCTTAAATACACACAACATTCAAACAATTTAGAGTTGAAATAATATCTCTTTAATAATGAAATCTATTATTAGAAAAAACAAAAATTTAAACTTAATGAAAAAATGGTTAAAAAATTATTTTCAGTAAATCAAAAAAAAAAAAAAAAAAAAAAACACACACAACTACCTTGTTTGCGCACATTTGCTCCCATATTTGGCTTCTTGAAAGTAGATGAATCCTTTTTGTTAATGCTAATACCATGAATATTTTTAACATGGTTACTCATACTTGATGTGGACCCTCCACAACATTTTAAAGTCTTATGGCATTTCTTGCACTCAGCAGTTTCCCTCGTTTTACGCACAAAATAAATCCAGATCTTTGATCCTTTTGACATGTTCAACAAATATACTACAATGGTTTTCACTTCAAATTAATAAGTACCAAAAATATAAAAATTTACAATCTACACCGAAATCCACAAAATATGTACCATTCATTGAATAAACACCTGACTACTACAGTTCAAACTGCGACTCTACAGTATTACAATACAACTGTACACGATAAGACGATCAAACAACTGAATAACGAGTTGCCAGATAGTTAAAAAAAAAATAAAACGATGAGCAGTTGCAAGTTTGCTACTAATTCTCACAGTTGAAGGTATTGAGATGGACAATGAATGTCGCTCACCAAACTGAACGACTCAGAACTGATTATATATATATATATATATATATATATATATATATCATATATATATATATATAATATATATATATATATATATATATATATATATATATATATATATATATATATATATATATATATATATATATATATTATCGATAAAGTTGTGGCTTAAAATCTTTTCTCCCTACTACTGTCATTATCTTGTGTTTCTGGCTACTGCTGTCCCCTAACGGAACAGATTATTACGTTCTTTTTGACTATCTTCTACTTTATGGTCTATAACACTTTCTTCCCATCCAAATGCTGAAATCATCTATTAGGTGATTTCAACGTTCATCACACTGAGTGGTTGTGGCTCCTCATAACTGATGCAGGGGAGGGAGGCCAAACATTCAGTGTCTTCAACGATCTGGAACCAGTTAATTAAAGACCTACACACATACCAGATCGTCCTAAGCAATTTTATTGAACACGCTTGATTTATGTTTCACAACTACTCCTTCTCGATATAAAATACACCATTTTCCCTCCTATCGGTAACTCTGACCACAATCTGTAGCTCTTATAATTGTAAAACTTTTTCTCCAGCAGCTCCACCATTCCCCAAACGTACTTTCTGTACTTTAATCGGGCTAATTGGGGGGCATTGCGTCGTTTCTTTGTAACTTATGCTTGGAGTGAATCTTGGTTTGACTGCGGTTAGGTATCGGGCGTAATTGTCGCGGGGATATGAGCGGGTTCATTCCATCTTCAACTAAATCTTTTTCTCCACAATATCCATAGGAGGGGAGGGGAATGTTCTCGTTCCATTCGGGACAGAGATATTGCGTAATCGGCATGGAAAAACTCTCGTTTCCTATTAACTCTTACTAATTTCCATTCTGTCCAGAATCGTTGCAGGGATACTATTCGACAGGCTAGCGCGCTTTCACCACCGTCAGTTCGACAACCCATTGGTCTGCCCCGGCCACAAAATTTCTGCCTCTTCCAAGGTCACGGCTGAGAAAACCCCGGTACGACGCAAACGCTCCCGCACTATGTTCATTTGCTGACGGTTCTGTAGCAAACACTCCTACTGAAAAGGCCAATCTCTTCGGCCTCCTTTTTCATTCTAATTCTACCTGACGATTCCGGGCATCCTCTTCTGCTTATCCTCCTCTTCAGGTTTCCTATGCCTCTTCCCGTGATTACGCAATGATAGAGTGTATGGATTCTGAGATCTATGGGTGTCAGGAAGGCTAGTGGCCCGGATGGATTCTCCGTGTTCTGAGGGAGTGTGCTTCCGAAGTATCCCCCCTGTCTTGATTCAACTCTACTCTCTATGCCGTAATACTTGTACATTCCTCGAGTGCTGGAAGGCGCGCATAATGTCCACACCAATCCCGAAAAAGGAGCAGCCGCTCCGATTTTTCTACCTATCGTGCCTGCAGGTTTCACTTGTTTTCTATCTAAGATCTTTGAAAACATTCTTAACTCTCATTTCCTGATCATCTGGAGTTCCTCATTCCATTCTTTCAGATCATCAGTATGGCTTTCGACGCTCTCGAGGTAGACTCGGTGACAGTACTATCCTATCTTACTTTGATTTATGGTCTTATCCCTTAGGGACTATCGGAGTCCTTGGGTCGGTTGGCACTCGATATATCAAGGCTTTTGATCGAGTATGGCATTCGTCGCTCACTGCTCTAAAAGCTCCCTTCCTTTGGGTTTTCCTCCTTCTCTTGGCTTTAATCTTGTCAAGTTTTCTCTCTGTCGCTCCATATCAGCACTTCGTTGATGGGAGCGACTTCTTCCTCCTTTCCTGTTAATTTGGTGTTCCGCAAGTTCTGTTTTATCTCCAAACTTTATTCTTACTTTCATCAACGATCTTCCCCCCCTGTACTTCTAACTCTTTCACTCTTATGCCCTACTTTTCTTCAACTCTCCATTCTTCAACTCATTTCAAATCTGCTCCCTCTTTTGCTCTAGAGTTGCCTCTCGATTTCAGCTTTTATCTGATTCTATTCTTGCCGACCTGGATGGATTTCCCGGTGGGGCCGCCACAACCTGTGAAATTCAACTCTTTTGAAAACTCAACTACTTTACATCTCCCTCTCAAGAACACCTCCTAACTTTCCTATCTTTTTTCGACGGTTCTAACGTCTCACCTGTTGACAACATAACATTCTTGGTCTGAACATAAACAAAAAATTATCTGAAACCTCATATCACACACCTCACATCACAGGGTGGCCTCAAAGAAACTGGCGAGTTCTGTTCAGTTGCGGGAATTTCTTTCTTCTGCACAGCTAACGCCAGTTATATAAGGGCCTTATTCAGTCCTTTTTGGAGTATGTTCTTCACTTATCTGGGGGCTCCGGCTCACCCTTCTATTGGACAGAAGTAGTGTTTAAAGCTAAGAGACTAATTAAACTGTCCCCTACTTTCTCAACTCTCTTGACCCTCTATCTCTGCGACGGTGACGGTGGCGCACTATCTCTTTTCTATGGGTTTTTAACTTATTTTTTAAAAAAAACCGGTTTTTTTTTTTTTTCAGGGGGAGTTGGCAGCTCGCATTCCACCTCCATATCGTCGCCTCGCAATACAAGGGTGCCATGCTCTCGCATTGAATTTTGCGTGAGCATTGAAATCCCAGTACTCGTTCGTTGTGGTGCCTCCTTTCTTTCAGCCACCTTTGGTTCTGTGGAACTCCTATGCCATCTTCTGTTTTTTCCTACTTGTATTTAATCTTTTCCTCTCTTTAAAACCCATGTCTGCGCACACCTGAGAGATTTTGCGTTAGGCTTGGCTTGGGTGGGCTTTCCGGTATTTTTATTTTCTGGCCCCCTCCTTGAAAAGGGCCCAGCCCGGGGAGTGGTGGCTAATCTGTAAAAAAAAAAAAAATATATCATATATAAATATAATATATATATATATATATATATATTATATTATATATATATATATATATAATATATATATATATATATATATATATATATAGTTATATATAGGACAAAGTTACTTAACGCCCACACGGAACGGATCTCGATCCAAAAAATTTTTTTCACACGGTAGCATCCATGATTACATAAATAGATGTTCTAGGGTTCGAAATGAATTTTTTTTTTTTTTTTTTTTTTTTCTTACCTGTTCTAGGGGGTCGATATTTTTTTTTTTTTTTTTTAAGGGATTACACGGCAATGTAGGCGGGCTCGAGCCGACGGGGAACACGAGGGGGGGGTTTTACCATACCCCGTTAGGGGAGAGCGGCGGACGGTAAGTAACCCACCGACTCGACTATCTCCATTGAATGACCATCCCCGGGAGGGGGGGAAATAGTCCTACCCGTAGTTCCCCGGAAGGCAGAGACCCCACCTCCTGCCATCGGTGCGGTCTTATACCCTTGGGGTATTCTTTAATTACATTTTCTTTACTAAAATTTTTCACCAGGATTCCAAAAATGTATTCCTTTTCGCTTAGCTATTGTAGTTTTTGAGATATTTTTTTTTTATTTTTTTTTATTTTTTTTTTCGTTTCGACCCTAAGAAGGCCATAGATGTATCATAGAGGCTACCTGTGAAATTTTTTTTTTGATCCGAGCTCCCGTTCCGTGTGGGCGTTAAGTAACTTTACCTATATATATATATATATATAATAATATTATATATATATATATATATATATATATATATATATATATATATATAATATATATATATATATATATATATATATATATATATATATATTGAACTTTTGTCATTATAAAATAAATACAAAGAAACAAATTAAGCTTGAGCCTTTGGTAACTTGAGTCTTGAAATCGTTTGGGATCCAAAATGGCTGTGTATGGGGATCTAAGATGGCGGTATATGATAGGCCTCTTACAAAAAGCTTATTACTTCTACCACTGCCCATTGGCAGTCATTTGCTTAAATTTTACCAACATAAAATGTCTTTTAACAAATTCGTGTAATATGATTAGTCTTTAAACATGATGTATATGAATAAATACTCTGAAATACTAAACGCACCAACATATAACGTATAAGTCTCACATCAATTGCAAAATGAAATTACTATTGTAACCATGTTAAGTGCGTCTTTGCAAGTTCAAAATAGTCTATTACATTTAAGAGAATACAATTATATCGTTCACATTATCGGAATCAGAAAATCACATCTTGTTCGTTCAATGCTCGAAATAGCTTTACCCTATCAATCCCATCAAAGGTTTTTTCAAAGTCCACAAACGCCACATCTGCTCCTTTATTCCATTCTATTGTTTTTTCTATCATCATTTTCATGCAAAAGATTGGTTCCATTGTACTTTTTCCCGCTCTGAAGTCATATTGCCAACTTCCTAGTTTATCTTCAACTTTGACTCTGTGTTCTTTCCAATATTATCTCGTATATTTTGCTTGAAACATTCAATAAAGTATTATGTAGTTACAAATTCTTTTATCTCCTTTCTTATATATTGGGCAAACCACCACTCTGCTCCATTCGTCAGGTATTCTCTCTTTGTCCCATACACCACCTCATTCAGATTCTGTGTGGCCATATTTCCACTCCTTCTCTAGTCTTGTATAATTTGGCACTCGATCCATCGGTTCCTGGGCTTTTTTCATTCATTAGCGTATTTATTGCCTCTTATTTTCTCCAGCAATATCCCCTCCGTCCTTTCTCCTTCCTCCACCACCTCCCGTTCCCTCTCCATCTCCTCAACCTCAAATCTTAACAATTCCTCAAAGTATTCTCTCCACCTTTCCAACACCTCCTCCTTCCCTACCAACGTATCTCCCTCCTTATTCTTTATGACGTTCGTTTCTGGTTCTTTCGAGGTTCTCATACTTTTAGCCAATCCATAGATTAATTTTTTTGTTCCCATCATGTTCTCCTTCAGATCAGACCCTATTTTTACCCATGATTGCTTCATACTCCTTTTTATACTTTCTGCAATGTTTCTGGCTTCAACCTAATCCAATCCATTTTCTTCAGTTTTTACTTTCATCCATTTCCTGTATGCCATATTCTTATCAGTTATGGCATTCTGTCTATTTCCTCCTCCCTCTACTTATTCTCTTTTCTCCCAGTACATCTTTTGTTCCCATAATATTTTCCTTAAATTTATTTCATTTTTCATCTATTGTTTCTCTCATATTTCTTACTTGCATCTTTCTCCTTTTTATGGTCTCATCAAATTTCTCCTTCGTTGCCTGGTCCTTTAGTTCCTCTAGCAAATACCTCTTTTTAATTAATTTCCTCGGCTTATCTCTCTCTCTCTCCACCTCAGTATCCCAATTACCTTCCTGTGGTCCGAATTCAAGGATACATACGTTCGGTAGGCTCTTCACATCCATGAATATATTCTTTTTATTGGTCAAAATTAAATCTATCATTGACTTTTCTACGTATCTTTCTAAATCCACACTCCATGTGAACGAGGTCCACTTTTTACTTTCTTCATGTTGGAAGTATGAGTTCATGAAAGTTAATCCGTTTCTCACTGCAAAATCTATCATCAGTTCCCCCTCTTCGTTTCTGTATCCCACTCCGAAAGCTCCCATGACTCTCTCTTCTCCCTCTCTTCTAGTTCCAATATGTGCATTCAGGTCTCCAATTATGATATTAGTCTCCACTCCAAGCCTATCGTACAGCAGTTGAAGTTCTCTAAATCTCTCCTTTTCCTCCCTTGGTCTTCCCCTATGTGGGGCGTATGCTTGAATTATACTTAATCTCTCTCTTCTGACCTTCATCGTAATGGCCAATAATCTTTCGTTTATCAATATCGTTTCTCTTATATTCTTGTAGATATCCGGTTTCACCAAGATCACCACATCGTGTCTTTTTTCTTCTTGCAATCCCTTATATATCAGTACATACGTCTTCATGTATTCTCCTAGTTCCCTCTAACTCGTATCTCGTTTTACACACTCCCATCACGTCCAATCTTCTCTCCTTCATTAAGTCTACAATCTCCTCATCCTTACCTCTCAGCGTACTCACGTTAATTGTGCAAATCCTATAGTACAAATATTTATTTCTTAGTCCAATTTCTCGCCGGTTTGCGAACCTTGGGTCAGTCCTGTTCTGAGGCCTGACATTCTGAGCAAATGAGATTTCGGGTAGCGGCTTGCTGGGCCTGTCCTACCCTAGCCAGAGCTCCGTTAGTCGAGTCCAGGTTACACGAGGACGTTGAGTTGGGCTTCTGTACCCCGTATATATATATATATATATATATATATATATATATATATATATATATATATATATATATATATATATAGATATATACTGCTGCTATATATATAGTATATTAGGTTAGAACGGTTACGGCGACGCCTATCCCATGCAGCCTACCGCAGTAGTTGCTAACAGACTGCAACCATAGCAAGGATTCAGATTATAATAGAGATAATAAGAAACCACATGGGCCTATCGAGACTGCCCCAGTCAAACTAATATATTAAACATGTTCACGCAACATGAACAACCTACACCGCAACGTAAGGTTTATCAACACCCCAAACAAATGTCAAAATGTTTAAATTCTATGCAGATCAGCGAGAATAGAATCGGAAAGACTAAGACAGACAATTCTAAAAGTAAAAGAGGAGCAGATTTGAAATGAGTTGAAGGATGAAGAACCTTATTTTAAAAATCCGTCAAATTGTGACATTCAAAATACTTTTTTTTCATAAGTGTTTTTAATTAGAACAAAGTTAATAAAACCCATCGACACCCGATACAAATGTATGGCACACAAACATTTTTCTATGGGTTCTCCGACCCTGGAACCACCAAACTAGTAAGCAATGGTAAATTAATTAAATATTGCATCAACACCATGACAAGACTTAAACAACGTTTGAGGCGAAATTTTAGAGGATCTGGAGCCGGAGCCGGTCGGAGGCGAAATTTTAGGGGACCTGGAGCCGGAGTCGCCGAGCCGGAGCCGCAAAAAAAGAAACTGCTCCGGCTCCGGCAAATATAAATTAAGTAATTATTAATTTTACATTTATTTACAGGTGTTATATATATATATATATATATATATATATATATACTATATATATATATATATATATATATATATATATATATATATATATATATATATATATATATATATATATATATATATATATATCTTAATAATTAAAGAGATCACCTCCAATTCTTATATTCCATATTTTAATTATATATATATAATAGCAATATATATATATATAATATATATATATATATCTCTTACTATATATATATATATATATCATATATATATATAACTATATATATATATATTCTCTTTTCCTCCAAAAAACATTTGTTAACAACATTGTTTCGATGATAAATCATTTCTGACCTTTACTGGATAAACTTTGATTCATTAGGTTCTGATATGTAGCGAAATCGCCGTATTCTCATTCAAATCAAACACCTGTGCTGAAGAACCTGTTATATCGTGGAGAAATTACAGAAATAACTTTCATTGTCAGCCGCAAATAGTTGTGCACGATTGATGGAGGCTTTTGAGTCGATTCGATCTTGCAAAAAAGGATCTTTAACTACCAGGACGATCAGTGGGATCTAATAAATCTATCAAATGGATCTTCAGATAAAGATGACGTTCAGCTATCATCTCGGTCTATTGAGTCGATGTGGTTGTTTCAATAAAATGTATGCGAGTCGCATGACTATTATCATAAAATATAAGTGACTTTTGCGATTGTTTCTACTATATACATGTGGCTCGTATGGTGGTTTTCACTCTAGATGAAGTAAGTGATAATTATCAAATGATTAAAATATTTATCCACGTGATTTCACCATATTGAGAGTCGGGTGTTATTTCCACTCTGAATTATATAGACTGATTATTGTAATGGAACAACGAAAAACCTTGGAATAACTTTGCAATAATATATCTAGGAATCCATTAAAACCTCTGCAAATTTTGTTGCCTTGTCAAACAATTTCTCTCATTCTCACTGGCATTCTATTAGAAGGGTCACTACACAGAGTAGCCCACGGTAACTATATTTAATACTTATAGTATAATACTTATACAAGTGAACAGGTTTCGAAGATATGTATAAAGTTAAAAACTATCAAATATTTAATAATAATTATCTATGGGGGACGTGGAAGTACGGATCGGAAGAAACTGATGATGCGATATGCTGATTGCGTGATATCAAAACAGTAATATGAATTGTTTTTCAAATGAACGATAAAACTATGAAAGGCTATGTTCCAATAACGTTAACATTGCCCACACGAGATGTGGAGTTCATACTTTACAGTTAGTGCGTGATGGTCTCTAATACTCATAGAGCAGGCTCTAATATAAACAGTTAAGGAAACAAATGGCAAAAGCGGCATATAACGCATACTTATTAAAGTTCTAAAGAGTCAAACTGCAAAAGTGGCAATCTTGGGTCAGAGACAAGATGGGGAAGTACATGTGTCTTATGCTCTAAAGGCTTCTGCAACTAAAAGATTAAAGTAATAGTATGATGGTTGCCGGTACTTCCTCCTGAACTTTTCTCTCTCCGACAGTCAGTGGGAACAAATCGAAACACTCGAAGAATTATTAAAAACACCCATATTTTACAACAAAAAATATTCAATCAGAAGACGTGACTGCAGGAAATTTTT
>JABUQX010027502.1:10000-14036 GCA_015478945.1 Trachelipus rathkii | reverse complement strand
TTCTTCGATCCTTGCGCTCTACATTCTTCTTACCACTTTTCCATGGCACGTTACGCAACCTTAACTCAGTATTGGGAGGAATTAACGATATATATTATATATATATATATATATATATATATATATACATATTAAGTTGTTGAGCAGAAGAAAGTTAAGAGAGATATATTATATTATTATTATTGGTTATACATATATAAATATATATATATTTATATATATATATATATATATATATATATATTATATATATATATATATATATATAAGATATATACATATATATATATATATGCCATATGGTTATGATATATATTTTTATATATATTGCTATTATTATATTACGTTATGCTGATTTATATTATACATATTATTATTAGTTATTATTGATTATTGTTATTATTATTATTACATATTATTATTGTTGCTATGTTGTAAAAATATTATATTGGCTATGATGTATTATTATATGCGTTATTATATTATTATTGTATTACATATATGCATACATATTACATAAATACATACATTACATTATTATTGTTATAGATATATATATATATATATATATATATATATATATATATATATATATATATATATATATATATATATATATATATATATATATATATATATATACATTAGTTTATATGTTAATTCCTTCCAATATATAGTTTCTGATAGTATCGTAAATAGCAGGATATTACATATCCACTAAATAATGTTCCAATATAAAAATTACTAAAGAATTTAAGCATAAACTAAATTAAGACAATTGTTTTATCCACTTTTTATCCACATAATTCCTTAGCTACCCCGACCCACTTATTAAGAGTATATTAAAAAAAGAATAGTTATTCGCTTATAAATTTTCCTGTCTATTTTCTTTGCAAATATCCTGCCATAATGGTGCATATTTAAATAAAATAATTCGTTTCTTAAAACCTTTTCAGCAAATTTGAATCTTGCCATTCAAATTCTCAATTGCATTTTCAATATTGAAATGATGTTTCTAAATCCAATAAATGTGAATAAAAGATAAGAAATTTTATTCATTTTTATAGTCTTCATAGTATTCAAATTTTCTTCTTAACTGTGAAAATTGATTGTTTTATCGATAACTCGTGTGGTAAAAACTTTCATTGTTGGCAATCCTATTGAGAAAACAAGTGGTAATCTGGAAGGGATTTGGTATAACGACCTTTGATATTATTATTATTATTATTATTATTATTAGTATTATTACTATTATTATTACGCTGTTGTTGCTTGTAAGTATTTCAATTCTATTACCTAAATATAATTATACTATATTATAATATATATATATATATATATATTAATAAATATTAATATATTATTTAATATAATATTATATAATATAATATATATATATATATATATATATATATATATATAATAATATTAATAAATATAATATATATAAATATATATATTAATATTATTATAAATATTATAAATCAAGTGACGATCAAAAATTAGTAACTTATTTATATGTAAATTATCCAAATCAAAGTATAATTATATCACGTATAAAGATAATATATATATATTATAATAATATTATCTAAATATATATTAAATTATTATTATTATTAAGTTATATATATATATTAATTAATTTATTAATTATTATTAATTTATTATTAATATATAAATTATTTTATTATTATTATATTAATTTTATATATAATATTTTAATTATTTAATTATAATTACACGTATAATTATTAATTTAAATAATTATTAAATTAGAACATTTATTTAAACTTTGATCATAATTATATTATTAATTATTATTTATAATTATATATTATATATTATAACATTATATATTATCTTATTTATTATTATTATATTCTTATTATATAATATTATATTATTATTATATTAATTTAATTAATCCCATTCGCTATGATTCTATCGTCTTCAACGGATAAAGGTGTATATCCCTTAATATACACAACTTCACCAATGGATTTTTAAAAAAGTATAAAGTATAATATATACTTAGAATAGATGAGATAAATATGACATGCTGATATAAGTCGAAAAGGAAAGGTCCAGCCTCTACGTCATATATACCCATTTTAATTATATACCTTTTTAAGTTAGTTAGATTAATACCGTTCGCTCAAAGTACAGAAAAAACCACTCCTAGTGAGGCTTCAAGAACTGCGATCGTACCCTCACCTATATGATTTAGCAGATCTCGTTACAATTTTGTGGGTTTATTCAATCTTACTAACTGTAAATAACAATAATTACCAGCATATACACGCTATAACTATCTATATTACTATACAATAACACCTGATATCACTCTCCTTATATTATTGCCATTATGCTTCTCTGACTTTCTGTCACTCACTAATACTCATACATCATTTTCTCTCCTCCAGGCATTCCGTTTACTGACCTCAATCCACTTTTTACTTCGTCTCTCCAGTCCTCGATGTAATCGAATTTCTTAAAAAACACACTCAACACTTATTATACACTCACTTCACCGTTGATTAAGCTCAACCGTAACTATCATTATTACAATTATTCACTTTATATTATCCAAATGATCAAACCATCTCAAATGTACTCTCGTATTTATTATCTTCTTCATCCACTTCCCTTTCACTTCTCACACACACACAATCCACATACTATCACGCATGAGTTTAAACTATTTTCCTACATATTTATATAACTATCCATCGTTACTTTCCATCAACCTATACAACACCTCATAATAGATGTCCTATTACCGAACACATTTTATATATTTATAGAATTCCTTATATACCTCTTATTTACTCCATGAACTCCCCACATTAAAAGAGAATCGGGTATGTTAACACATTATATAAAGCAAGGTAGCGTTAGGTATTCTTATCTCTAATGTGTTAAGCTAATAGTATATAAACTCGACTCTTCCACACAATATTAGTATAGTACCTATTAATCATATAAAATTCATTTTTCATACTCAGGATCTGATTAAATATCACATCTAGAAGCTAGTCCATATATGCCTACAAGAAGGTATTGTGCGATAAACTTCTTTTTTACTACACTCTCACCCTATCAACTCTTGTTCCCATTAATTCATCTCCTAGATAATATTCCATAATTCATTCTACCACAGCTACAGACATACTGTTTCTTATTTTTTGTCTACTAGGATCCTCGCAATTCAATTTGGCTAACGGTCAACTAAAGAGAATGAGGGAACTCGTCTTACACTACCATTACATACCCGAGATAATCTCTTTGACTCATTAATCTAATGCTAATCAATAGTCTTAGTTGAACTTATCACAGCTTAATAGTTTGATTACACCACCAATTATATCATCCTTCGCCAAAAGTTTACTTCTATCAATCATCTAACATTTATTCATATTATATGTATATTTTTGATCTATAATTAGATAATAAGAAGATTTACATATCTCTACTCTAGGACATTTTAATATTTTTATTATTGACCACTCGTCTAATTTCTCTCACTGTGAATTATTGAAACAAAATGATAATATTTAGTAAATTATTAGTACATGTTTAAAAACGTTATTATTGTATTTAACCATTATTACTTTTCAATATCTTTGAACCTTTCATATATGTTAATATTTTAGGTCTTTTAAACAGTATAACTAACTAATGAATTTATAATGTACTCTATTATTATTTTTATCTTACACCTAGAATAATGTGGCTATCCAAGTATTGCTTAACCTCGTATAGGGATATCATGATTGCTCTATTAACTGCTATATATATAACTCGAGACAATTTCTCTGATTGTGACAGAAAAATACAACGTTAGGAAGAACAGACTGAAGGATATAGATAGCTAAAAAGTGGGTAAAGAATAAGCTATAGAGCAGTTATAAATAAGGCACCAATTCACGAAGATGAGAGTGAAACGGGGTACAGAAAGCAGGAGAGACACGCTGCAAGTAATGTTGCTTAATTATGAAAGGAAAGGATATAGAGAAGAGACAGACATGTCAGT
>JABUQX010027502.1:0-5000 GCA_015478945.1 Trachelipus rathkii | reverse complement strand
GTTAATCCAACCATGCACCGCTTCGCCTATACCACAATGTGATAACTTTCGCATCAGCCTTACATTGGGTACCTTATCAAAGGCTTTGCTGAAGTCTAAATATATATGATATCAATTGTATCTCCCCGGTTAATGTAGTTAGTAATGTTTTCCGTACATTTTAAGTGTTTCTGACATGACCTGCCAATTCTTTTTCTATGCTAGGAGTCATAGAGTATCTTGTTAAGTTGTTACTATCCAAATATTTCCTAATATGACTTTTTAGTTTCTTTTCAAAACCTTATACAACTTGAGATGTTAACTGGTCTATAATTTCCCAAATCTTCCTTATCACCATTCTTATCTATAAACACAACGTATCACTTTTTTAAGTCCTTCGGTACCTCACCAAATGTAAGAGTTGGTTTAAAAACCAACTACAATGCATTTGCAAACTACTACTACACTCCTTTATAATTATACCATATACCCTATCAGGACTTGCAGCTTTACTTGGGTTAATATGGTTCAGTAAAGAAATAATTTATTTTTTGTCCATTTCAAACGCTATAAACATACTTATTACATGAATACCCCAACTATTACTCTATAATTACTCGTATTATCCAATCTTTCCATGGTAAACGATGACCCAAATAATCCATAAAAAATGTTAACTAATTGTTTATTAGAACTTACTAAAGTTTCATCAATTTTCATTGGAACAATTGTCCTATTCTTTCTTTCAAATTTATAAGCTTAAAAACTTTTTCAGATCCTTATTACTATTTATTGCTAAATTTATTCTCTTGCCTTCCTTATTAACTAATAAAATTTATTTCTAAATTTCTTATTATTTTATAAATCTACCGTCTTCTACTATTACCTTTGAATTTTTAAAAACATTTACGCCTTTCACTCATACTTACTCTTATATCTTTATTTCACCAACTAGGTTTTCTCCTCACCACCCCCTATCTTTAAAGCATTCTGTCTGAACATTAGTCAAAATTTCCATAAACGTGAAATTTTCTCACACGATAAAGACACGTTTGTTTTCCAAAGCTCTTTATCCCAGTCAATTATGTTTCAAAATTTGGTAAAATCTTCATTTTGGAAATCTAAGGTCTTTTTCTCTTTATAACTTGCAATTTGGACCCAGATATCACATTCATGTTAAACATTAACGTGCGGTCAACAGGTAGGACAGGGGATGCTCCTTGTCCGCAGTTTTCTGAGGGTTGCGGTCTAGTCTAATTAATATTATGGTCACTACTTAATTTAATCCTCATCTGTTACCGGGTCATCAAACATACTTTCAGTGTTAGTTATATTAAAGTAAAACAGTGCATCATGTCTTGTGGTTCAGGACCATGTTGGCTCAAAAAGTTGTCCTAGTTGTCTCTGTTCCATCAGAACCAAGAAATTACCAAAATATTTGACACATTTATTCTTAAAGACTTTGAATTAAATTTTAATGTAAATTTTTAAAGAAATTTTTTTTATTTTCTAATTTTAGTTTTTAATTGCTTTGAAGAAAGTTAAGTAAGATATAATGAAAAAATGGAAAGCGAAATACTGAAATTGAAAATTACTATGAAATGGAAACTTCTATATTCCGAATTTGCAAAAATAAAGGTTGTTTCTCTTATGAATAATATGGATTATATATATATTATATATATATATTATATATATATATATAAAGTAGATTATATAACAGATACATATATAATATATATTAGTATATATATATATATATATATATATATACGGGATAATATAATATATATATATATATATATATATATAATTATATATAGTATATATATATATATTATATATATATATATATATATATATTATATATAATCATATATATATCCTTTTAAATTTGGCGCCGACTGACCTGACCTCACAGTTTAGTAGGTTCTTATAGTCAGTCTGTGGAAAGTTGAATTTAACTGTTTTCCTGACTAAGCAGCTAATTATAATTAGAGATGCTATTTGAGTTTGACACATACTCTGTTTCAGCTCAAGTCATCACGATATTCGAGCCACCATGGGAATAGGTCGAATTCAAATGAATTGACCACTTGGGGCAGTGAGTGCCAAAAATTTTTTTGAAAGAGGAAATGTTGTATAATATTGGCTATGTATTTGTTGACTATACTATATATTTTTTTTTAAAAGTTCACACCTCACGGGCATAGCCCTATTCTAGGAGGGGAACTTCTCTAGGTAATTTCTACCTAGGATCCGGACTAGGGTATCGAACCCGGGGCCCTTAAACCCATGCACTCTGTCGCTCTACCAATTGAGTCACAATAGCAGCATTAAGATTTGTGTAAAAATATACTTTGTCACAAACTAAATTAATTACAGAAAACCTCTATTTTTCTTGTCGATTCAAGTAACTGATTCCAAGATTCCAACCTCAGTTTGCATACAGCAATATATATGTATAGTGCTGATACAAAAAAAAAACCACCTCATTTTGTTACATAAAAAACCCCCCACTCTGTATCTTGGTAAATATGATGTCTAGAGCAAAAAAATTTGGTGCACCTATTAGCCGCATCTAGTATGAGTGGAAAAATTTGTTATAATGGTTCGAAGTCTATTTTTTGAATTTTGGAAAATTTTTAAATTTTTGGAAAAATTTGCAAAATTTTCAGCATTTTGCGGCCGACCTTTTGAGACTTTTCAAGCATTCACTGCAGGTTAAGAAATTGAAATTCAATGGCAAGTTATTTGATTCATTCCTCTTGCTCCTCATCCTTGATTGCTCATTCCAACACCAAAATTTTCATGAAATTTTAGTGTCAGCCTCCCGCCCCCTGACTCTGGAAGTTGAATAAAAATAAAAACCCACTTAAACAACATAGGTGGTAAGGGAAAAAAACCCACTTCCAAATTAATTGAAAATGTGCATGTTTATGCGCTATAACTCCTTTTGGTTTTTATGGTTTTGTTTTTTTTTTTCCTTCTGTCAGTGTGGTCTGAACGCCGTCATAAAAATGAAAGCATAAAAATGTTATAACATTTTGTAATAAAAAAAAAAACATGTAAACATATTTTTAACATATTGTATATATATATATATATATATATTATAATATAATATAGTATATAATATTATATAATATATATTATATATAATATATATATATATATATATATATATATATACTATATATTATATATATATATATATTTATATATATATACCGGTATAATATATATATATATATATATATATAATATATTATATCTAATATAATATATATATATATATATATATATATTTTATTATATAGTATATAATATATATATATAGTATATTAATATATTATTATACCATTAAACCCTCAAAAATTCAATAGCAACAGGTCCAGACTCCATATCCAACCTGCACATAAAAACACCTTGGAGAAAAAACTTCTCTAATCAGGAATCTTTAACAACCGATATGGCAGCTCAACTACGATTACCCCCATCCTGGAAGGCAAGCATTCATTAATTTCCAAAACTCAAACCTAAAAGACCCCAATTCTCCCTCCTCCTACTGCCCAATCTCTCTGCTTTGCTCCATTAATAAACTGCTAGAGAAATTAATACTAAACAGAAATTTAACCGCCCCCATTACTTCCTCCCGAGATTTCCAACACAGCATTCAAAAGCAACACTCCACAATACAGCCTCCCCTCCCTCACACACACATCATTAATGGTTTTCAACCATTCGGCCCTTCCTTAAGATCTATAACCAGCGCGCGGAATAGACAAATAAAGCAATCAACTACTGTCGCCACACACATCCTGTATTCAATAAAATCCTCCCCCCCTAGAAAATTGGAATTGACAAAAAAATGGCTTCCAACTTTCTTACCACACGTTTCGCTAAGGTCTTAATACAAAAACACCTCTTCCCATTCGAATCAATTATTAACAAATGGCGTCCCAACAAGGGCGCCATTCACTCTCACATTTTTGTTCATGTTTTTTCACAGCAGATTTACCTACCCCAACCCACCAATCCAACAAACTAATTACTTACGCAGACGAACATCAGTCTTATTTCCCAAACCCAGACAATAACATAGCCACACAAATACCCAAGAATGTTTACATCTATTAGAAAAATTGGTTAAGCTCTAACAGAATGACAGTTCCCCCTTAAAATCCTCCATCACCCTTTTTTATTTTTTTTTAACCACAGACGCGTTACACATTCCTCCATCCTATAATCACCCTGAACAACACCCCCCTTCCATTAAACAAAACCCCCCAAAAACTAGGACTTACCTATGACACACACATGATGTTTTCCCCCCACCAAATCACTTCCTCAACCCAACGAAACTAACATCACCTCGAACCCTCTCTCAAACACAACTTCAAGAGGCAGGAAACACACACCACCACTACTTAAACAATCCTCATGAACAACCCCTAGAACTATGCCTCACGCATAGCATGGTTCCGCAGCACTCTCAAAATCAAAACACAAATAAATTAACAAATTTTCTCAAAATACAGCCCTCAGAATTATCACAGGCAGCACTAAAACCACCCCCAACCAACATTTACACGACGATGAAACTTTCCATCCCACTGCTGTCCCAAATTCCACTCCAACCCCCCGAAAAGACTTAATATCCCCCCACTATCCTTCACCAGCTCATTCTATTACAACCATACACATAATTCCTCCTCCCCTCCCAATAGATCATGGATTACATAATTCAATACATTAACAAACATTTGCTAAATTACCGCCCAAATAACAATTTACTAAACACCACATATTCTCCCCTAGAGAAAAAACGCTGTCCAGAAGAGGCCAAGATATCGATCCTCGGGGCTCAGAGAATCACAAGTCAGCAATCCGGGCTCGGTGCATGTATAATACAGAGTTAGACTAGACAACGTTACCTCCCCCACTTGCACTAGAGATGTCACATTTCCCCAGACACAATAGAGCACCTCCTTCTGAGGTGCCTGCTCGCTCGCAAGCAT
>JABUQX010027501.1:0-37277 GCA_015478945.1 Trachelipus rathkii | reverse complement strand
TTGGACTAGCGCTCATGTCATCATTTATAGCCACCACCCCTGACATCTAAAAGTGTTTTTGAGGTTTACAAATTTAATACGTAAGCAGAAGAGTTAATTTAAATTGAATCATAAAACTAAATCCAACCAAATTAAGCTCCTTCGGTTGAAGATTTTTTCATCCTCATGCTCTTTTTCTGGTTACAGGCTGAAGCATTTCCTCTATGTTTAGAACTTACAAAGATTAGAACTCAGTAGATGGACTGGGCTCTCTACAGTATATCTCGGCACGATAACCTGCTGGGCAGCATGGGGGTGTTGGTGATGATATGTATTATTGAGAACCATCACCACATTTCACGAAAAAAACGCAATATGCGTAAAGGGGGTTTTCAGCTCTTGTCACCTCAGAGTAAGAGAATTTTGCAACATTTTCTTCAACGCATCGACTGTTTCAAGAAAAGCTGCTTCACCTGCTAAAATTAAGTATATTTAAATTTCTTCTTTTTTTATTATTATATGATTCTCCTAACTACTAAAGAATAAAGTACAATATTTAGGTAAAAAGCATCCAGATTTTAAATGAAATTAATTTGATTGCATAATTTTGCTTTGTGAAAATTCCAAATGGTAAAATATTTTTACCTTTAAGGAGTTGATTACTTTAAATACTACATAACAAACAAAGTTTTCAGATACTTCTTGGAATCGACTCTTCAGATTTTGTTCTTTTTTCCAATTCCGCTTTCGACTTTCCTTTTTTAAAATAAATCTCTCGTTGACCGCTTCTCTTTCTCTCCCCTGGTTTTCCACTGCTTCAACTTGTTCGAAGTCATTATATATTTAATATTATTATATATATATATATAAATATATTATACTTATATATATATAATATATATATTATATGTTATATATATATATATATGAGTCGTGGAGATTATATATAATTATATATTATATATTATAATATTAATTAAAAATGTTAAAGCCAATGCTAAAGAATGTCCACATAGTCCTTTAATTTACCGCGCAACGTTTCAAAACTTCTTATCTAGGTTCATCTTCAGCACTAACCAAATTTGGATCATGTCGATTATCAGCTTCCAGTTAAGCTTGAAGGCCAATTTTCTTTTAAAATTATAAATCGAACGGAATGAACAACTACACCACATGGTGTTATTGGTATTGAAGGATAGTAGTTAGTTAGTTATTGAATGCATGGAAGTGAATAAATATATTTTTCTGATTTCAATGAGCTTAATAGTAGATGAACAATATTATTTTGGGAAATTTTAGTTTTTACTTTTTGTAAAAATAAAAAAAAAAAAAAAAAGAATTGGCCAAATCCTAGATTCGCAGGTAATGATATTTATCGTACTTTTTCTAAATTTCTGACAACTTTTCAATACAATTTTATATACCTAGGCTAAGAAAGTGTGAGTCTTTGATTTTGCATTCGAATTTTTTTGTAGAGAGAGAGTTTATGATATATTTTCGTTAACTTCAATTTTTGGGGGGCTCGAGATGAGGGGGGACGAAGTCCCCCCGTCACCACGGAGACCGAAGAGCCACCGAATCATGATATCTTCGCGGTCTAGACCAGTGGTTTTCAAACTGGGGTGCGTCTCGAAATACCAGGGGGTGCGCGACAAGCGTGAGAATGATTTCATTGTAGAAAATGAAATAAAATTGTCATAAATCGTTTATTATCACACACCTGACAAATTTGAGAGAATAATTTATTATAAATTTTATTAACATTTCAAGAGACTACTTTAAATGGGTCTTAAATCTATTCAATGAGAACAATAAACTCAAACATCTTCATATTGCTTCCAAGAAAACACATGATTGAAACGTTAAGGAGATACAAATTTACGAAGTGCTTTTTATGAAACAAGTTTGTCAAATTTGTGTTATGGATTGAAAATTGAATATCCTAAATTAATCAAAACGCAATTAATTCCTTCCTTCTAATTTGGATGTTCAACCATTTCATTGCGAACAATGTTTAGTGCTCTATGCAGACAAAAGGAATAAGATTAACCATTGACATAGCTAAGTATTTTCTGTCTTCAGACACTACAATCAAGGAATTCTAAATTAATTACGGAATTGTCAAGCACATTTTTCTTATTATATTTATTTAATATATATATAATATATAATATTATATATTATAATATATATCTATATATATATACTATATATATATATACTTCTTAATTATATATTAATATTATATATTATATAGTAGTATATATTATTTATTATTTTAAAATTTTTTATTTAGTTAAAGGTTAGGGATGCATGGAATCTATTTTTTTTATTTTGGGGTGATGTTTATAAGAGGGTAAAAAGGGGTCTCAGAGTGAAAAAAATTTTGAACACCCTATAAATTTGATTAATTACTATTCCCCTCTCAATGATGGCATAATATATCATGATATATACCCTCAAAATATGTCTTACGTAGATATAAGTATATTTATATATTATATTTATATATTATATTAATATATATATAGCTATTTATTTTTAGTTTTTTTATATAAAGTATTTACTAATGGCTTTCTAAAACATTCATAATTATATTATAAAATTTATTTACAGTTTAGATTTTGAAACCAATCGGAGTTAATTGACTCTATTTACAGTCATATTTTACCTGAAGCTTGCGAGGATTAATTTATAATTTGAACTTATTCAAAGATTTTTGTCTTGAGATAAATTTAGAAAACTAGCTGACTAATAACGTTTATTCTTTGTAAATTGCGTTAATTAATCTTGAAACCGGGTCATATATCTTAAGTAAGAATAAAGACCACGTATCTTATTTAATGTATAACTGGCAAGCAAAAATTTACAGAAGAGGAAAATTATATTCGTTAAATACAATGTACGTCAAAATTATATTAAGATTAATAAGATCCGAGATGGGTATATGTTTAAAAATGGGCATAATGTAGTTACTGTAATTTTCGTTAAATATTAGCAAATATTGTGTTAAAATGATAACACGACTCTATTTAAAACAAAGAAAATTAACATAAGTAACATAAAGGATAAAAGTAAAGAAACAAAAGGAAACTTTAGGGCACGAAAAAAAAACTTGCATTTATAATGATAATAATTACATTAGCTGTTATTACCTCTGCCTTAAGTCAATTTCATAAGATTCGGGTCATTAAAGGTTTGGTTTTAATTATTTGCAGCTTTATTTTTAGTTTTTGTTTTATTGATAACAAATATTTATTGAAAAAATATTAAGTAATTAGTTCAAAAAGAAAAGTAATTTGGAAGAAAGATTTGAAAATGAATATATAAAAATCACCAAAATGACAGAAGTTAGTCATACCCTCAATTTGGCAGTAAAATTCCCCGTCGGAAAAGAATATATAATCCTCGACGATTTCAGATATTTAAGAATTTATTTCTTTAATTCTAGTAATAACTGTTTGGAATAGAAAAAATGAATCAAACTGTCACTATATTCAAACCCCTTCTCTATCACCGCTACATGAATTTTTGTTTCGTAATTTTTAAAGAAAATCATTCAATAATTTTTTAAATATGTAAATTATGGTTGAAATAAAATTTTTTTTTGTAGTCATTTCTTGATACGTTTTGATGGGTGAATTAGAGTTTTCATATATCAATAAAAGGTCATTTTTAATCGCAATTCAATGGGTAAAGTTTTTTCGAAATTGAGAAATTCTGCAACTTTAAAATGTTTACTTTAAAAATTATGAAAGGCTAGAATGAATTTCTTAATTGAATCTCATGACTGATAATTATTTTACTTTTAATTTTTTAAACTAAACGCATCATACTAATTGAACCTTCGACAAGCGTTTCCAATTCACTTAGTCGTCTTTCCTTATCTAATATATAATTTTTTTTGTAGGATGGGGTGGGGATTTGCAGAAATTGTAATGTATTTAAAAATTTGTGAAATCATTAGTTACTAGTCATGTCAATTTAAAGCAAATGAAGTAGTAAATTTGGCAACCCTAGAAAGATGAAGTTGGCAACCTTACATATTTGGTCTTTTTTTGAATATTAGTCATTGATATCGATGCTTCGAAATTTTGGTTTACACAAAGGATTCTAAATTAGATTATATGCTTTGAACTTGACAAATTTATTTCATGAAACTCGAATTAGTAAATTATTTCATATTTGTAAATTGGTCCGGATTAAGCCACTTCCAATTATAAAACTGTTCAGTAGTGTAAAGATTTAAATTTTTGATTAGCCCATCACAAAATTTAATAAGATTAATACGCTTGCGCAGATAATCTGCTCATTTATTATTACCCTCCATTTTGTAGAGAATGAGTTTAATTTGCTTGCAGATGAGCTACTCATTTTTTCTAATTACATTTTTTACTTCGAATAATTTCCAGAGACTCTTAAATTTGCATAAAATTTGAACGCAAACATGCGAGGTATGGTTAGCAATTTGAACTTGCCCCATGGTGGAAAAGGTTTTTCAAGCCTCGTAATACACTTTTAATTAACTACATCAATTTTGACCTAATTTACTACGTAAATTATAATGAAAATTGCCTGGGGATATCCAATGAGGCTGGTCTTGTCAAGTTAAGCAATTTAATTGGCTTATAATCGTCTCAAATGGATTTTTTTTTTTTTTTTTTGGTAATACAAAAAATAAGATAATCGATTCAGAATAAGCCACTAACTTGCTAACCCATTCAGGAAAAGCTTAATAACTTTTAATTTGTAGTTAACATTTTATGTTGTTTTTTTAAAGGGTTAGAATTAAGCTGTGCGTTTTTATCGTAAAGAAAGCAAAGCAAGTTGGTGACATTAACCCTAAAAATTTTGCCATCGATCCATCTCTATGTAAGAACTGATGATAATAACGATGGTTAACATTCATGGTGAAATAAATTAACCAATGAGAATCGTTCTTTCTACCGGTTAAACCTAATTTTAAAATGAAACCTTGGAAATATCAATCACAATTGTGTCTGAATGGTAAAAATGGTGACGGAAATGACGGAGAAAAACTTAATAAAATAAAGCTTTTTATTTGTAGATTACTGTTCCATATTTTAGATTTAAGACCTATAGTAACTAAATTACATGGAAGAATTGTGCTAAAGGGGAAAATTCGAGAATAGATTTTGCTCTATTTATTGTTGGTTTAGTGCTTCTCTTGATAAAGTAAGCACTAATAATCCTAATGAAATTATAAACTAATGGGTTTATATATATATTATATATATTATTATAATATTATAAGTAATAATTATATATTATATTATATATTATATATATCATTATATATTAATATATTTATATATATACTAATAATTATATAGTATATATTTATTATATATTATCAGATGACAGGAAAAATTAAAAAAGAATTTGATTATGTTGACACAGTCTGAAATTAGACTTTCTTTCTCACGTTCTAGGGCGACAGGTAGAACTGCGGTCCTACTTTTTTATTGTTGAATAACCCTTGAAACCTCAGTCGGAAAATCTTTCGCCTGGAAACATGATCTTCAGGAGAGACTCTGGGAGAACGCTTTTAGAGGCCAAATGGTAAAGATGCTAGTTCTCATTGAAATGGGTGGAACAGCCCTACCTTGGAATATTAATTTAAGGCTGCATTCGAAACTATGCGTCGATGGAAAGTTTTCTAGGGTGCTCAGGATCAAGAGTTTTGAGGCCAGAAAAAAAGATACTGGCCCAACTGACAGGGCGAAGTCCTACCTGGGAGTATGGTGATGTATATATATATAATATATATATTGGTATATATATATATATATATCTTATATATATAGTATATAATTATATATATATATAATAATATATTATAATATAGTAATATATTTAATATATTATATAATTATATTATAATATGCAGGTTATTTGTTTTAACATTTTTTACCAAGTGTACATGTTATTGTTTACGAAAAAATTTGCGTTTTATACCTTAAAGTCAGTTAAATCAGTAAACTCAAATACTCCACCCCAACTATGTCCATGTGATGATGTGCAACTTGATGTTGCTGATTTATCATTAGTTTCTAAAAAAATTTTGTATTGTGGTTTCATCCGATTTTTTTTAAGAGCTCTATTTTAAATACGTATTTTTATTCGTTAAAATACGTGCAACCCTGTTAATGTTTTTCATGCATTTAATTATCGATACAATAGGTAATACAAAAATTTTTGATAGTGATGCTTAAAAATATTATTTTATTTTTAGCTTTTGAGTTTATCTTGCAAAATTTTACTCAAATTGCTCGACTGAGGAAGATTTTCTGAAATTTCCTTATACTTTGGTTCCGGAGCCAGGGTTGTTAAGACGTACTGCGAATTCTCGTACAGGTCGATAATAGCTTTCGGTACTCGATGGGTGCTCTTCATCACGTACCTGACAATGTACTGAGTAATTTTCTTCTGTCAATTCTTCATTTTATTGTAATCTTACTTTAATAATATCGAAACTTAGTAAGTGCCACTGCGGTTTCTTAACTTTTGTTTTTTCAGTCTAAATCTATTTTGACCGAGCAGGGGGGTTTTAGCCGCATGAGAAAACAGATTATCAATGTGCTGTTTACAAACGGGCAAACTGGCGTCACGATCGATTGCTTAAAATGAATCTAAAACATTATAGTAGGAAATAATTTGGCCAATTGAACATAAGTCTGTGAGGATGGTTGAGCGTCTCATTTTTCGGAACTCTATTGGATCAAAAAAAATGGACTTACTACGTCGTATGAAGTATAATTTTAAAAAATCTATTTTTAATTTTAAAAATTTTAATATATATAAATATATATATATATTATATAATATAAATAAAATATATTATATATATATTATTGTATATATATAGTATATTATATATATATATAATATTATATATTATGTAATATCGACATTTGTAACAAAAAAAATCTGTATACTGTTAATATGTATTGTACTTGACATGTAGCGGTTCAACTTACATTGTCCTCTTGTACAAAAAATATGTGACATGTACTCTAAAATAAAAGTATGTTGTTTAAGGCAATCTTAAGTGCTTCTAATGGATTAGATTGCGGGATTATAGGTGAGAATAAGCTTTTTCGTTTTCTGCCATTTTTATCTTGTTTGTCGGGACAAGAAGTTGGAATTTAGGATATATTGTGAGACGACGTCGCTTGTTCGGGCGTGCTAAATCCTAAGATTTATTTATTTATTTTTTAAGGTATCAATATTAATAATTACCTTTTTTTTTAATTAAATTTTTTTATTGTGTTATTACAATTGAAATTAACTTTTAATGTCATTATAATATTATATTATGAAAAAAAAATTATCTGGCAGCATTGGGAGATTTGACCCCATAAATATATATATATTAGTATTTATTATATACTATATATATTATATTATAAATAACTAATACATAAATATTATATATTTATATTATATATATCATATATATATATATATTATATATCACTCCACCTATTATTTTTCATGCATTTTCTTATAAATTTGGATTGATCCCTTGTGCGGTAAACAATTCTGGATCCTTTGCTAAGTCGTTATAGTATACGCGCTCTTCGGATTGGAGTCTACTTAAGTTGAAATCAATGATGGTAGCTCTAAATCCTATAATATATATATATATAATTATATAGTATAATATATAAATATATATATAGTACTAATATATATATTATTATTAGTTAACTATATAGCTTTATATATATATTCTCATCTTCCTTCTTCCCCAAGATGGGAGTAAGGTGCGTGACAAGCATCGAAAAGAAAAGCAGTAGAAGAATATGACAAAATCGAAAAGAAAGCCCAGCTCTTATCCCCCTCCTCTGTACAATTAATTAGTAAGAAATGGTCGCAATCAAAAATCCAACGTGCTAGATTTTCACGGCACGCTGACGGTTCTCACAGGTTAATCGTCAAGTGTATTGGGTTCATTCCCCTGGCCAGGTGTGGCCACAATCATTAGCCCCTTTCCAACACCGCCATTGCTCTCTATCAGACCTTTTTCTCGCTCTGTTTCAAAACTTCACATTTCTTTCTCTAAATTCTTACTGGTAATCACTTTTTATTCGGTCTCAGTGCGGTCGTCGTTCACCATCACCCTATAATCCGTCTATTAACTCACACTGACTATCATTTCATCTCCTATGACCCAAACCATTCTAATACTTTCATTTATCTCTCGTTTACCCTTTCTTAACACCACACCACATTGTTATTTCATTCCTATATTCATTTTTCTCACACCTAGCACGCCCTATAAGGATTGCCATATTCTGGAACACATTGGAACTTGGATCATACTTTCTTATTCCAGGCCATTGTCTCACTACTATATATATATTAATAATTAGAATATATTTTTTATAAAAATCAACAAGTAAAGATAGGAATATTTTTTAAATGAAAAAAGTCTACTTGGGGGGACGAGTTCGTCGTATTGGTCATGTTCCGGTTCCTCTTCATGTATTGTCTATTATTCTGTATAAAAATTGGATGATAATTTATTAGCAAGTTGTATCTATGGTCGAACGAAACTGAAAAAAGTTGATATATTCATAATAATAGCAATTATCTAAAATAAAAATAACAGTGGAAGGTTAATTATCAGGTTAATAATAATAATAATGTAAATGATTGTTAATGCCCGCCGCCTAGGGCCTTTTCTTCAGTTTTCCACCCGGTCTCCCTAAAGTCGCCTCTCTCGCCATGGCTTCGATCAGAAGCTGGGCAGGCAGCCAGGCAAGCCGAGGCAGCTCAAATACTCTCATGGAACATCGGCATTGCGGCCATGTTTGAAGGACTGTCTCCGACTAACTTTTGCTACTTGCACATCTCTTCGATTTCCACGCTGCTCTTTATCTGGGCCAATTTTAAACTTTGGGAGTATGATACGGTGTATACTATGTTCTTCGATCATACGCGTGCAAACATAGTGAATCGCATCTAACTGCCCTATCGGCGATACATGGATATCTGTGCTAAGACGGATTGGCGTATCATATGTTTACCGTCGGTTCTTGGCGAGGAATTTATTTTAGCATATCCATTCGTTCGCTCAATTAAACCGGAGCGCAGGGGTGTATATCGTCTTTTCAATTGGGCTGTGTTATTTGCCTCGTCGGTAGAATGACACGTGGTCCGTATTGTGCTTTTATTTAATTAAATATTGGTCACTGGAACCCGGCGAGGGGCTTGATTCTAGTGTTCGACTTACCACATCGGCTCTGCAGCTTTTACGCAAGCAACGTATGAAAAATGATCAAAAATCCCTTCGTGCGCGCTTACCCGTATTCAGTGTGCGGTTCTCAGGGACAAGCCTTGAGTCCGTTTCAAACCGTTTTTGCCGCGACATGCCCTATAAGTATTATTAAGTATAATTATATATATATATATATATAAATATATATATTATATATTTATTATATATGTATATATAATATACTAATTTATATATTATATATATATATTTATTCTAATAATATTGTCGAAAGCTATCCCCTGTTGAAGATTAGTGGTTCTAATTATTTAGCTTTGTTAAGGCTCGGTCTGTCTTTGCATGGAAATTACCAGGGAAATTGGCGTGCAATCTTGCGCGGGGAAGTTCAGCTCTGTATGCTTTCATACTTGCGGTGGATTCAAAAAGTTGATTGTAATTTAGTAGAAATTTCAATGCCAAGTGAAATTTGGAACCACTTATGGCGAGCCTTCAATAATTAGCCACATTTGGTGCTACTTACATGCTATAAATGGAGTCGGAGCGATTCTTATATTCCTAAACCCCATTAATGTGCATAATGATATCGCAGTCTCTATAAAAAGTTAAAAGGATGTCTAAATTTTGGTTTTGCTGGCGAGCATCATATCCTTAATTATAATAAATATATACTATATAAACATACATAACCTGAACGTTAGAAACATCACATCAGTACTGCTTAGTGCTTTATAAAGTAAACTCAGTATGTCTAGATTAAAGGGTTTCATTTGTCGCCTATTTGAGTCGTGGGGTCAGACTTGATCGAACGCTTTTTAATCGATGCTTCTAAATTTCACTTAACAAAGGATTTAAATAGGATCTGCTCTGAACTTGTTCCTCAAATTTATTTCGTGTAATAACTAAATTGTCAATATTCATATCTGTAAATTATCGGATTAGCCACTTCCATATATATAAAACTGGTTCAATATTGTAATAATTTCTCTAATTTTTGATAATGGCGCATTCCCAAATTTTAATAAGGTCTAATCGATTGCAGATTAGCTGCTCTTTTATTAGACCCTCGATCTTGTAAATGATATTAAGTTAATTTTGCTTGCAGATAAGCTACTCTTTAGATTTTTACTTCGAATAATTTCTCCAGAGACTTATCTGAATATGAATTATGCCTACCGTCCAATGGTGCTCCGCCACCGACCGCGCCTCGGAATGCGGTTTCGGAACTCTGGCTCTTACGCCATCTGTGTTGGGGCTGGCCCAAAGTCCTGTTGTTTCGCCGAAACAAAATGATTTTTACACGGACGATATATAAACAATAATTGTGTACCTTGGATCGACTATCTTAAAACTCTGCTCTAACTTTATTAGAACCATTTATAAGGTTTCATCAAGATAGATAATAATATAACAAATTTATTCACAATTTTCGAGATTTCGGTTTTAGGAAGTAAATAGAATCATTCTGCATAAACTACTAGTACAAAATATACAAAACAAAAGGGCGAAGCGAAATGGATTCGATCGACATAATCAGTATATATGAAGGAACGATATTTTACAACAAATAATGATCTAGAGAACTAATCTAACTCTCCAAATTCATAATCGGTCTTAATTTTATCTGATTTTCTGTTCTTTGCTCTCGATAGTCCACTATTCTGAAGAAGCCTCCCTCGGGACAAGAGGCAAAGCTACTGTCATTAGTCATTTATAAATAAATGTTAAATTTAATTCTTATATATGTGAAATACACAACATGCAGTAAAGACCAAGTGAAGTACATTTATTTATATTAGTTAAATTTAGGTATTTATAAGATGAAACTACTCCTTGCACACTTTCGTGATAGGGTATTTTTCTGGCTCAGAATATTCCTCTCGAGCTTCATAGTAGTTTCCAAGTGTTGCCCTTTTATTTTTGAGTTACATCCGTTGTTTATTTTTCTTATGAGGAAATAGATTGTAGTCAGTAACATTTAGTTTGGAATTAAAATCCAGTTATTGAAAGAATTACTTATATAAACTTATTTCGAGTGTTTTCTTTATTGCTGAAATTTCTATTATTTATGGGAGGTATTTTATTTTAAAAAATCCACCACGGATTCTCAGGTAGATAAGTACAGCTAGATATGCGCGAGTGGTATCTGTAAGCAGGAGTAGGGGGGGATATTTATTTTAGTAGGGGCCGATGGCCCTATCCCAGATTCAAATATTAAAATATTATATGTTAAAATTATCAATTTCAATTATTGCATGGGTCTTTATAAATACTTTACGTACATATATTTTAATGAAATTATCGATTTTTAAAATGTTTAATATAAAGTTATTAAATAACACTGTGTTTAATTATTGCTAATCTCTCGAAAATTGAATCAACTGAATGATTTAATTTTGTTGGTTAGGGTCTGTTATTTTAATTGTCAACCTCTTCGGATTTACGTTAATAGTTGCATACTTTAGGTGACAAGGTTCAATTCATTTTGCTCAGTGTACCGTTCTATACTTATAATCTTGACCTTACAGAACTATCATTAATATATATATATATATATATATTATATATATATTATATATTAATAATATATATATAATTATATATATATATATATATGTATATTATATATATATATATATATTTGTGGGATGGACATTTTAATTTTGCTGAAATTGTATATTGTTAAAATTTTTATGGGTGATTCATAGTTGTCATTATGCTAATATAAATCCAATGAATAGTGATTTGGAACAGGAATAGATGAAAGCTTGGCACCTTCATTTATTTCACTCTTTCATGTTTTTGCATTGTTCGCATTGAGCTGTAAGAACAATGTGATTCAACGCTTTATTCTGATGTTGTTCAAAATCGGTTTACATCTCAAAAGGATTCTAATAATGAATATCATGTCTTACTGAATACTTTGATGGACAAATGACTTACAGGTTAAAAGGTATGTAGCGCAAAATCGCTCGATTGAAATTTATATTATATCTGTAAATTGCTCGTATAGCATAAGCCACTCCATGATTATATTGTAGTCAACTAGAGTGTGCATTTGGTGTTCAAATCTTATAGCTATTATGCGTGCTACGCTCCCAAATTTTAGTAGAATAAGAGATGCATTCGTTAAAGTGACGTTAATTACGCTGAGCATATGAGATCTTATGTTTTGTTTATTATCCTCGTTTCTTATTAATGAATAATGTTAATTTGATTGTGATTGCATGATATAAGACTACTCAATTGATTTAGTAATTAGATTTTTACTGTGCGAATAATTTCCACAGATAATCCTTGTGTCTGCTCTATTTTTAGATCTAGTTATGAATGTCTTCACCAATGAATAGCGAAATCACTGGCAGAAGTGTTAAATATTGTTCGATTGGCAATTGACGGTGTGTGTGCACATCATAGAGTGGACTTGTGTGTGTCTTGATGTGTCTCGAAATATACTCACCCTTAACTAAACAGGCTATATATATTGAAGACTCTGTGTGTCCTCTCATGCTACGTTAAAGTTGATAATGATCAGTTTTAAGTCTATTGTTTAATGGCCTTTCAGTGCGTGGAGAATTTAATGCGGATCTGCCTGTGGGTTATATGGGCTACAAGTTTTAAATATAATATTTTCACAAAGCAAAGCTTATATACATATTGGGACATTGCCTCTTCTAACAAATAATATTTTTGCCATTCGATTATCATCTGTTGGGTATATCTTCATAGATATGCAACCTTAATAGAGCATAAACTATTGGCAACATTAGTGAGAGATGGAATATAGAACGAATTTATAGAAGAATATCGGCGCCTGAGGTCACGACACATTTCTGAAATAATTGTCCTAGCGTATATAGAAACTGACGCGATCTTATATTGATAGCCGTTCATTCTACAGTATGTCATTATGTATGCACAGTGCCTTACTCGCTCTGGCTGTATTTAATATTCAGCAAGCCTTAAAAGGGGCTGAATATTATATATGTTAGTTATTTAACAGCTCAATCTTCTTAAATAACTACTCCATAAAAGTGTCAGTAATCACTAATCTCCGTCTACTGCGTATAATATAGTGATAAGCTATATACGTTCTCTAACTCTTTAATATATTTAAGTAATAAGTTGTCTCAATCCATAATATAAGACTCATATTATATAAGTCAGCTGCAGCGAAAGTTTTATTAAGCTTAGTGCCGGAGATGATTATATGACCAGGAAATTGCAAGCAAGCTGGTGCATAATTGATCGACTCAATCATATGGCTATAATCCTTATATATTATTCGGAAATTAATCTTAAGAAATTCAAACTACCTGCATTTAAATTCTTAACTAAACTCACACTTGACAAAAGAAGAAAAAAAATTAAGATTCTCTTCGACATGCAATCTCAATTACAGTTCAAATTCCAAACAACTCAAAGAAGAAAATACCAGACTTTTAGCCCGAACATTCATATAATAAAGAAAGGAATAGTCCTTCTTCAGACAGTTACTTAACTCCTTTGGCCACATAGGAATAATCTCCTTTGCGATTCGCTTCGTCCAATGCCCCTCCGGGGAACATGCAACATCTAATCCTCTAGGTGTATGAACCTACCTTTCGTTTCAGCTAAGGAGTTCCCGGTTAATCCATCTGAAGGAACTCACCATCCGTTGTCTCGCGACAGACGCTACCGCTCAGGAATTCCCCTCAGAGCAGAATCTCTCGAGTCGGGCACTGCTTGTTATGCAGGGAGACATTGATGACCGTCTTTGAAAGGCTCATCCAACATCTCGGAAACCCACATTGGATTTTTACGAATATTTGTCACGATGGGGCGCACGACCACGACAAGGAGTCCCATAAGGGGTGGAAAATACACTAAATGCAATTTGATTTGGTATATGTCTCTAATTTCTCATCTGCGGACAAGTAGGCAAGTAACCAAACCTCGGAACCTTTCTCGCAGCAGGAGAACTTATGATCAATAAGAAAGGGGGATAACTTCAAGCTTTTCATAATCCGAAACTAGTTAGTCAAAATGTCAATAAGAAGTGGCAAGCATCCTGGTGCGACGTCCGATAACGGATATTACAGATCACCTTTAGACTTTTTCGGGAGTGAGAAGATACTCCAACCTCGGTTGGGGTTCAGCACCTGAGGGTGTTTGACACTCTCAATAGTAGCAAAGGTATGGTAAGTGCCGGAATCTGGCTTACGAGAAAATTTGGACGAATTAGTAGCAGTGTGTGTATTATTGTCTCGTCGTTCAGATTAATTCTTGGCATTGGCGTTGTAAATTCAGAATCCTCCCCTTTAGGAATTCGAGAGTAGGGGGGGCCTAATTTAGTGGTTATATACCCCGATCTGTTGTCTCGGACATAATGATTGAGACCATGACTTCTATTAATATAATATAAGAGGAGAGAGTGAGACGCTACCGCTCACGGCTGGTCTTTTCAGTGTTTGCAATAGTCTGTGGATTATATATTAATATAGTATATTATATTATTATATATATATATATATATATTATAATATATATAATATATAATAGTATATAGATATTATATATATATATATTAATAAAATATATGTATATATATGATTATATGCAAAAATATTAAATAAACTATTCTTTGAATTACTTTTTTTTTCAAATACTGTTTAATTAATCTCTCTTAACCCAAAAACACACTCGCGCGCTCGCTCTCTTCTCAACCCTTCTCCCATAAGCGCGCGACTCTCTCTCTCGCGCTCTCGCGGCGCTCGCTCTTATCTATGCTATATAAATTCATGAAACCTTCTGAACTTTAGTGATTGAACTATATAAACATCAAAAAATGTGCCTGCTTCTTTTCTCTCTGCTCCCTCTAAAAATCGTTGTTTCCGGTCTGTTTTTGTGTCTGTAGTATATTCTTTCAGAATTTTCATTTTTTCAAAACCTGCATGTTTGGACATTCTTTCGTTCAACTTAGAATTTTTCTTGATGAGCTTGCAAATACGACTTATGACGTAACATATACGTCATCAGTCATACTTTTGACAATTACTTTTTTGCCATTCGAGTTCTGTGTTGAGCGGTTCATGTTCCAATTTTTCTTTTGATTTTGCTATTTTTTTTGAACATCACAATTTGCGATAAATTTTTCTGTTCGGTGCGAAATGTGGATGAAAAGGCATGAAGAGAGACCTAGAGAGCCCCACTCTCCAATCAACTCTTAAACGCTTTACTATAAGATGACATAATATCTTGTGATCATGCAGTGTTTTTTGATTTTGTTCTTTGATGTAACATTTTTCAAAATAAAAAATTATAAATTTGCAGCTTTGAATTACAACAAAATTATCTCCTACGTTAATATTAATTATGATTCCTTGCATTCTTGTGTGCCCATAATTTGTATCAGACTATGGTAATGGAGTTTTTAATATTATCTCAGATGCCCCACTATCCGCTGATACAGAGAAAAAAATTTAATACTTACTCTTATTGTGTCACTTATTTTTGCATAAAAATAGGAAAATTGGGTTTGGAAATTGGACAATACGCTGCACGCAAACTCAAAATCGAAATTAGTATTTCTGATGTATTCTATTTTAGATAGGTATCGGAAGACGTTATTTAAATGAGCGTGAATATTCGTTAATGCAAGACATTTGTTAAAATTGATCTCTGTGGATTAGGGTTGAGACTCGCGCATATGTCTCATTAAAACCTGGTGTTTGGAAAATTAAAATTCTGAAAGATAATACAGACAGCCATGAAACATCCAGAAAACGTCGTTAAGTAGCGGAGCACACAGAACAAGTAATATATTTGAGCTTATGGATGTCTAGCTCGCAACAAAGTGGATCTCATTAGAAAATTATCACTCATGAGATAGTGTCTCGTGATACCATTTTTAGGGAGCGAGTGAGGGAAAGTTTGCGCAGCTTAGCCCGACCCAATAATATTCGGCGACATTGACATGTCTGCGTTTTAAACATATCAAGAGAAAATAAGTTACTGAGATATCAAGTTTACTGTGATATGAGACATGATTTTATCTTATAGTCTGACTTTTCAATAAAAAAAATCACACGCATTAGATTTCTAAATCAATACATTAAATGTAGACCCTAGAGTATTATGAAGGTATATCTCTCTTATTTATATAAGAAAGGATATAATATCTAGTGTATGGTTTTATCATTGTGTGCTTGAGTATATTTCTGAAAAATTTTCATATATGTCATGCAAAAAAAGTTCTTAGGTGAGTTCTGATTGAAACAAAACGTTAAGGAAAGTTTTTAAGCAATTCTTTAGTGGATAAGCTTCTGGATATTGCCAGACGCATTTACCTTATTAACTAATTTTCTTTATTATAGATTTTCAACTTTTGCTGTAACTAGAAATTTTTTAGCTATAGAAATTTTTTCTAGAAAGATATTGACTTGCATTCAAATATCTAGAAAAAAACACCAAAAAAAATGAAATGTATAAGTTACCTGTTGTTAGTTAAAGAAATATTATCACCGCTGTCAGTCATTAATTCCTATCAGGCCGTTTTCTTATACTGGCTGAGTGGACTACACCAAGTTTACTGTCATCACTACTAAAAAGGCATTTTGGCTCACTTAGTACTTCGTTAGTTTCTACAGAATGATAGATTTCTCTCTTTATGTATCCATATAGCACTTATGTGAGAGATGGAAAATGTATGCCAATCAGCCGAGAAAATTTTTATTCATTAAAGCATGAGTGTACAGGATGCAATTTTTTTCCTAAAGGACATCACCCATTTTTACACTTCATTAGTATCTTAATAGATTCTATGCTGTATTTTACATAAATAAATCGAGGAACTGGCTACTACTAGAAAATTTATATTTTCATCTAGGGTGAGTTCTTGTTCGAACTTATTATTGGTATGTCTTATTCCAAATTGTATGCATTCTAGTATATTATGGAGTGAGTTTTATGTTGCAAAATATATATAATTCGCTCTTCACGATCTAGTGAGATGATATCGTCAAGCAAGTTAATATATCGATCCTATATGTTTGATAGAGTTTTCGCGACTGATACTTGTCTAACAGTCTGATATGCCAATTCTCTAAAACATGAATGATATTGTGTAGCTAACTCGGATTCGGGTTCATTGCTCATTCGGTTATAAACCTGTAAGATGTATAAAATAATAGTATTTTGTGATGCCGAACTAGTTTAATTTATATGCTGTGACGCTGTTCCACATACTGGAAGACGTCAAGATTAAGCTCTGTACGGTTAATTCATAATTGATATTGTAACAGCATTTATATATAATGTAACATATTATATTTTAATTGTTTAAATTAAAGATTTTGGCGAGCTTACTTCCCGACAGGATATGCTCATTCGTTTGCAATTGTAGTATATAATTTCAATGTAATTGATAGAGGACAGGGCATTGTTATATACTAATATGTCGATGGCAATCATAGTGTGGATGTAGTAGTACAGGAGGAGTTATATGAAAGTGAAATTATTTTTTTTGCACGGTGTGTCTTTATAATTCTTTTGCTATAGTATATTATGACACAGAAAGCAATTTCACAGGCCTAGTGAAATTTGGTTCTATCTCTGTCTGTACTGAGAGTCCAAATTTAAATCCACTATATAGCTTGTATAGATAAAGGTGCAATTAAAATATATGAACTAGGACATGAAAATCAAATTTAAATGTTATGAGAAGGCATGAAACGGAAGACAAACAACATTCTCGGGCATGTGATATAGCTCATGAGAATCTAAGGATTAATAACCTTACGTAATATTTATGGGCATTATGATGGAGCATTCCACACTCTATGAGAAGAAAGCAAACCAAGTAATGCTGAGAATGAGTGTGATTTAAACAATTAAAATGTAGATCAGGTACGGTTCAACGTAGCTCAACGCAGAGTGCAGGCACAATACTATACCAATTCAACTTATATCTTAGAGGAAACAGCACAGACAATATGTAAGTGATGCTAGGATGCGCAAAAGGCAAGAAATAGGAACATGTATTATGGGAGGGGGGCCAGATCATGCATCTTAGGAACATAAAATGTTGTCAGTACATTTAAGGAGAGGTAATTTTGCAAAATGAACGCAACAAAGTAAAATGATTAGATAAATGTGATTATATTGTAATTATATATATAATAAACATAACACACTTTATATTCAAAATGCTCCTACTTGTATTGCTATCGTCTTTATTTAAACATAACGCAATGGATCTTGTCGTTTCGTTAACAACCTGCTTAAAAATTATTTAATAAAGTCATTTTGCTGGAACTTTCTTGATTAAACATTAATAATTCTCAATCTTATTTTCTTCCTTAAAAAATATAGTATTATTTCTCTTTTCATATATTTGCATTTTTCTTTAACAAAGTAAATTTTAATATTATTTTATAATTTCCAAAAACCAAATGTTTTGAAGAAGTATAAAAGTTGAAATCATGCTGCGTACATTATTACAGAACAGTAGTACACAAATGCCTCAATTAACATTGTTGGAAGATTAGTAATCTGAGGCCTACTCTCCCTTTACTGTCAAGCGGATGTTTTACACAATTTCACATGAAGTATAACTTTTATTTGATGTGTTTGATGGTTTTGGAGATAATATCTTAATAGTTAGTTTTATTAGGTTCTCTTTTATTCTCTTTTTAATTTCTTATGAAACATAATTGATAAACTTTTACAAATAGTGATAAAACATGGCTACTCGTTTACCTCCGTGCATAGTTGATGAATTTGTCAAATATCAGGGAGTTAGAGGCATTCCATTCAATGTATTTATACAGGAAATAAAACGCTTAATAGATGCCTATCAAAATCTAGCTCTAGTTGAACCCCTAGGGAGTTTGTTCGAGAAAAATAAGGTTAATTACATGTTAATAACGAAAATTCTGGAATACATCGATTCTCAACAAAATGACTCTTTACTAAGGAGATTCAAGGAGATTTGCATCAAAATCAATACGAATTGTGTTACAAAAGTTTGAATTATAAAGAGAAATTCACTCCTATCCACCTTGGGGGGAAATGCGCGAAGTGTGGAAAGAAATCCAGAATATATGAAGAGGATATAGAAGATGTGGAAGAGGATAATCATGAAAATATCATACTACCATAACTGACTAAAAAATAGAAAAAAAGATCACAGGGGAGAAGCCAAACGGTAAAATTGCACCGGAAGTGCCACCATACAAAGCGAAAAAGCGCCAGAGTTGTTTAAAAAACGTGTCGTTGGAAGATTTTTTAGATGGGAATCTAAGAGAGTAAGATTCCGAGAAAGGAGGAGCAAGTTCCAGGGTTCGCGGAACCCAGAGGGAAGAGAATGGATCGAACCATTTCGCTAAAACATACCTAAGAACACGAGCGGACAAGTATTGTCTCAGGAGAGACCCGGTCGCCAGTTAAACTACTACACGCCGCGTTAATCTCGTCCCTATCGGAAAGTCGATTGTCAGTATCTCCCAGAGGGAACAAAACGCCCTTCAGTAAGAGTCACGTAGGTTCAGTACTAACTATGTAAGAAGAGAGGAAACCGCATGAATGAGAAGCTCGTTGGAGCAGACAAGGTGAAAAGGAGACCGGCGGATTGATCACTCCCCCTCAACTCTCACAATCGTTGTCAGAAAGCAAACCAATGTCAAGCACATCCTTCAAAATTCGAAAGAAAATTTTGGACCAATCCCGAAAGATAAGGCGAGGAAGCTTTTGCGCTCTTTCGTCTCCGGGCATTTACCCTTGTAATCACACTTTAAAAGGGAGATATGACCCCCCAAAACCTTTATCCCCGCCAAACGAAAGTAGAAGAAAGAATCGAGCGGAGAGAGAGGGAGCGGAGGAAGAAGAAATTTAAATGCATGTGTAGGAGAGAGAGAGCGGGAGAAAGAGAAATTTAGATTTGCCGATAAATACTCGAACATATATAGGTATATATAAATATTATTAATATATACTATATTTATTATTATACTATATGTATATATATAATATATATATATATATATATATATATATATATATCTATATAGATATAGTATTTAATAGGCACTCCCAAAATGCTAGATCGAAAGATTGACACGTAGATGCCCGCGTGTCTATAAAGTAGCAGCCCCCGTTTTAAAAAAATTGTCAGAAGGGGTCTCGTGCAAATTTTATATATAATAATATATATATATATTTCTTTTAATCTATTAGTATATATAGAAATGTAATAATATATATATATATATATATATTGTATGAATATAAAGTATAATATATATATAATATATATATATATATACAAGTATACTGTATTGACGTGTATTTATTTGTAGATATGTTTATATATACCCAGGTATGCCTATCTGCATGTATAGGTGTATTTGCATGTTAGGGTATAAGTAAAATGTAGAATAGTGTGAAACTATATAATGGTTTTTTAAAACTGTAAATTCAGTATTGCTTCTTCAAGAATAGTTTTAGCACTGGACAGATGCCTAATAATAATTATTAAAATATATTAAAAATTTTAAGAAAAATTTTAATATTTTTATGTTTGGTTTTAAATTTAAAATAAACGTAACGATATCCGTTTCATAATTTAAGAGAGGAAATATTGACAATCAAAAGTTTTAAACATAAACCCTTATAGCATATGTTCAAAAAGTAAATAATATATATATATATATATATATTAGTATTATAATATTATAATATATATATATATATATATATAACTATAATAAATAAATAAAAATTCTCAAATTCTATACAATATACGGATCATAAATATATAATATATTATATATATATATGTTATTGGGTGAGGATATGCCATGTGAAATCCTTAAAACAGGATTAACATATAGGGATGCTTTTAGTTTTGATCTAAATTTTAAGCTTGGTTTATTTAACTTTCTAAAATTTTTAGAAGTCAGAACAGAGTTGAAAAAACTAGGGTTTGAATAGATAGATACATTTCTCTATGATAAAATATTAAAGTCTTCGTAAACGTCGAGTCTCGAGTTTTGTAAGTTAACACCAAGGGTTAAGGGTTGAGTAAGGCGACCTTACAGTCCTTGCGAAACCTCTATAAGGGGCCTCCATGAATTCATTATAGTAGTAATCCATCAGCCTGTAATACAACTAAGTTAGGAAGCATGTCATATAGCCTGAGGGAGAAGTCTCGTCTATCCCATCTGAGGATGGGATACACTATATGTTGCATCGTAAGAACTCTGCTCGGCGGGCCACAGCACTTGTTGAATATGTTTAACGTTTTGCCTAATAACTTTTATTTATTTCTAGAAAAAGAACAATTGTTTCCAGACAGATACTAATAAGCCGAGGATCGAGCTATTCCAGTATATTCTCAAGGAGAAAGAGGAGAGAAGAGGAAATAGTAGAATCACACCTGAACTGTAAAAAATTTATAATGGATAATCCAAGTTTGTTGTTTTATATCATATATTTATTTTAATATATCTTATACATATTATATATTAAGTTTTTATTCTATATATATATAATATATATATATATATATTATATATAGTATATATATATATATAATATATAATATACTATTATATATATATATATATATTATATATAGTACTATATATATGATATATATATATATCATTAGCATATGTCATTTTTGCGAAAAATGACATCTACTTCGGTCAAACAACACTTTTTCTTTATTTTTATGGAAAGTAACGGATTAGAATCCTAAAATAATTAGCAGCATTTTATTTTATTTTCTTATTTTGTTATTTGAAACAGGTCACAAAAATGGGGTAAGCCAAGAAAGACTTCATTAACGAATCCAAGGAGAAAGAGTTACTAAGGGAACCCATAAGCCAAAGTAATTTCTTTCCTTTGCTTTAACCGATGAATTTTGAAGTATGTTTCAGTATGGTTAGCTTTTCGCAGAGATGGCAGCAGGAATGTGGACTCCTAAAGCCATTCTTGAAGAGAAGGAGGTTTGAATAACATTGAAGAGGTCAGAAAGAGAGAAATTTAAAAAATAAAAATAGAAATTTAAAATCGGAAAAGGAGCTGCACACTAGTTACATTTCGCTTTTAAAAAAAAAATAGGGTAAAACAAAGATTCAGTAAGGCCAGGAAGCCATTGCTTCAGTCAGTTTTCAATTTGGAAGAGACAGTCGGTAAATGAGGCGCGGGAAAGGCGAGAAGTACCTCTTCAGTAGCCAAGAAGTGGGAGAATGCCCAAGTACCCCTCAAAAGAAGAACTCCGATTGACAGAGAAAATGTGTTATTTCACTTTCACAGTGATTGCTCACCCCTCTTGTGGAAGGTACTAAGATAAGTTTTAGTCGTGAGATTTTGAAAGTTGTCCTTAAACTAGAAAAGAGAAGACTGCAAGCCCAAAGGAAAGAGCTAAGAAAACATCTTTAGATCTGAAAAGTACCTCTATAAAAGCAACTATGTTGATAATATATATTTATATATATATATATTATATATATATATAATATATATATATATATATATAATATATATTAATATATAATATATTTATATATATAATATATTATAATAAATATCACTATAAATATATATAGATTATAATATATATAGTATAAATATATATTTGTATTAAAATATATATATATCATGTGATCTAGCTGTCCAGTAAAAAGCGAAAATTTGGAGTATAAGGATTCTGTATGAACATTAACATTATCACTGTAAATATTTACACCCTTAGACTGGATTAAGAAAATTTACTATAATCTTAAGTCAAGTTAATTCTGCGATTATCATTTTGACTAATTAAATGTAACATAATTTTACCTCATCGATTTCCCTTATCTATAATATTCAAAAAATTAGGCAAATTTTCAAAGTTCCAAATGCGCAAACGTGTTCGGAACAGACACAAAAGACAGACTAAAAAAATTCACACTAGAGTCATCTGATCATTGACATAGTGTAATGACAGCAAAAGGAGATCACAGAACGGAGAAGACACAGCCAATGGCAGTATTACAACGGGATAAACTCATCAGTTTGTATATAAATGCTTTTGTATTTAAGTTTTTTTAATAGTTGCATTAAACATAAATAGCCCTGATTAGAATTGATACATTCGTGATTCGGTCTACTAGTCCTGAAAACTTTTCTCTTAGTATAAATCTTGTGGGTTTGCTGCAATTTCAGAGCCCATCCTCTGACAATCGTATGAGAGCGATGAAGTAATTGGAGATCGGAAAAAGGGACAAGAATACCCTCCTGAAAAAAAAATGGAACGTAAGGGGGTATTGCTAGTACCTACTCCAGTGGCAAAAGCCAATCGCCAAAAGATATCACAAAACGACAGAAGAGACAGACACACCCCCGTGTTCATTTGAAACTGTTTGCGATAGAGAAAATATTTTGCAAATTCTATTAGGCTGCACACCTATTCACCTTTGCATGTATAGTTTGAATTACGGAATTTAGGCCTGTAAGCCTGATTGATTTGTTAGTTACCGTAAAGACTGAACCCTTTATTCAAACAGATTCTTTGAAAAGATTGCCACAAGTCTTAGCTTTAAGTCTATATAGGGGAAATAGTCAAATTTTTTTTCAAAAGTATTTCTTTTCTTTCGATAGGAATTAAGATGTCGAAATGATACTCTACAGTGAAATTAAGAGTAAATAGTGGAAAATATATTACTTCCTTCATCAGTTTAGCTGTATTCTTGCTTTATTTTTTTTTAGCTTTCGTGTATGCTTTTCAACCTAACATTAGTTCTTTTTAAATTTTGTCACGCATTTTGATCCAAAGTTCGAGAAGTTGGAGAGATATTTTACTAGTGTAACGATGGAAGGAACATGAAGTTTGAAGAATATTCAGGAGATACAGAAACAAGATCAGAATTAGAGCGACTGGAAAGATAATCGTATGGGTGGAGAATAGTCCAGTAATAATGCATATTTTAGGCTTTGTATCTGTATTTGTTCTTATTTGTTTAATATTATTTTAAGGATGTAACTGTTCAACAATTATGTTAGAGAGCTTTAACAATTGGGTTGGAGAATAGTTCAGTAAATAATCTAACATATAGTTTTGTGCATGTCCATTTGTTCTATTTTGTTTTAAATGCATTTAAGGATGGTACTTCAAATCATTATTTAGAGTAGTTTAACAATTGGGTTGGAAATAGTCAGTTTTCTTTTTGTCATATTTAGACTGATTAGACTACATCGTCATTATTTAAGCAAATTAACTTAGAGTAGTATATTTCTTCTATAAAATTGTTAAGAAATTATCCGAGATTAATACCTATTCATTAAGCAACTTGCTTAATCTAAATTTATACTGTAAATCTGTATAGATCTTAGAATAGATTAATTTCAATACTAGTTTTACTCATTTTTATATAAAAAAACGTTTATTTTTAAAAAAATGTAATTTACGAATTAAACGACTATGTGGACAATGTTAAAGTCCTTTGTTGGCAATGAGCCAATACGAAGGAGACGGTGGTCTTTAGCACCGTAAGGAGGTAAGAAGTAAGTGGTAGAGAAGACCCAAAAAATGCTTAAAGTTCTTTTCCTTGTTGAAGATAAGCATACGAAAAGAGAAGGGATGGCTCTAAAAGTTGTGAGTCTTATCTGTCGACGTAGTTGGAGTACCAAGATCCACGGAAAATAGATGAAAAGAACCAAAGCTAAAAATGAAATTACGTTTGTACGATATACCTTTAAGGAATTTTTTTTCTTACATTGCTTTGTATTCAATTTGCTTGTTAACTTTTAAGAGTCTCACTCCGGCAGATATATTACATTGTTGTTTGAGATATTAAGGGAACGTTTTGTATAAATAATTAAGCGGTTTTTATGTAAATAAGATACTTAGTTAGCATTAAGATATTTTTTTTTAAGTCCAGAGGACACATAATTTAGGTTTTGATCGAAATTTTTTATACATTTCATGCCGCATATGTATATTTCACGCAGAAACTTAGATAGATAAGTGATTTTAAATGATAAAAAATTTGGAATTTTTTTTTGTGCCGATTTATACCTATTATTTTTATCAATACCTACCTACGATTTTCATCGTCGAGGGGGCCCGGATTTTCATTGAAAAAATAAATTCGAAAAGAAAAGATTTTCTTTTATTTTTATTTTTATTTTTATTTTAACGTTTGATACTAACAGTTTGTTTTAAACAATAGTGTTGTTAAATAGTAAAAATATACTAACATTTCTTATAGAACTCTATCAGTATAAAGCACAATCATATCTTGAAGATTGATTTGCCATACTAATAGCTTTTGATACTAATATTAAAAGGATGTTTGAAGTGTTAACAATTAGATTAGCATTTTCAAGTAACTTTCGAACACATAGAGATATCTAAAAAGAAAAAAAAGGGTTTTGCAAACATTGTTTTAGCCCAGTACTTCTAGCTTGTAAATTGTAGTGCATGATTGTGAACTTGCGCTGAGAAGGGAGAAATGGATCTATTAACCCTCTGCTTCGATATATATATATATACATATATATATTATATATATATATAATATATATATATAGTATATATATAATATATTATATATATATATATATAAATATATATATATAATTATATATATATTATATATATAAATATATACTAGTATATATATTATGATATATCTATATAGATTAATAATATATATTCCTCATATTCCGAGTGTATTTGCTTCAGTTTACTCAGCTAGAGATAATAAATATGGTAATTTTTTATCCACACCTTCTCAATAACATTCATAACTTTCCTTAAATAACTTCATAAATGCTTTTAGAATTATTCCTTTTTAACAAAGGTTTACTACTAACCTTAAAATAAAACAGTGCTAACTGTCGTAATATACATTTTATAAGTTGTTTGTCGTTAATGTAACATTAAGATTTTAAAAGAAACTTGATAGCCTGAATGTATACGAATGAACTAAATCCAGAACCTAGCAGGTAATAAAAGCTATTAAATAATCTGTTTCCTTTAAATCAATACAGAAATTCACTGATTTTAAACTCTAGTTAAACCGACCAAATGTCTAACTAGGCCAGTAATAAGGAACAGTCGTTTAATAAGAATTAAGGAAATCAAAGAAAATAACTTAATAAAATCACTGATTGACCAGTACCAAAATTTTTTAGGTCAAAGTGATTACCAAAGATCATATATCCGAAGACGCTTTTTATTAAAAATTTCCAAATGGAATCGGAAAATTTAATTAAACCCCTGTTTTTCCTATACGCCCGTCAAGACGAGTTAGAGGACACAACTGAGTTAAGACCAACATTATGCCCAGCTATATTATCTATTTTTCTTTCTTATTTTTCTTTTGTAAAATCTAAAAAACTAAAACAAGATATCATTCTATAATCTTCATAAACACTGGAGTTGATTCCATTTTTTTTCCCAAACTATTTGTTGTTTCAAACAATACTTTTTTCAGAGAAGAATTCTCGTTGTCTTATCTTAGAATTTTCATTATTCTTTGTTTCGATTTTCGACATTCAGCGATTTTAGTAATACTAGAACTCTTCTTTTTCTAGTCCAATACCTTGTTCATTTCTCTCAGGCTTTGTCCTGAGATAGGTGATAATCGTTTTTTTTCAATAAACCCAGTTTCTCATTTCCGGCGAGGAAGACTGTATAGTGATCAATACTACATTCGTTAGTATGTATCGTGAAAAAACTCACAACAAAGAATTTCGAATTACGCGCGTCTACTGACGACATGCTTCAAATTCCGTTGCAAGGGAGAGCAGTTTTTCTCACGCTCTCTTATTGGTTCCTTCAACATTTACCTGGCATAGAAACGGTACAGGCTCGATCCTGTCCTTCCTTCTATTTTTCTTTACTTCTTTTTAACTAGAAACACAACAAGGGTGAAATCCTAAAACGTAGAACCATTACCGTAGCTATGACGCCTACTTGCCAATAGCCGCAGGTCTGGGCCATCTGAGTAAGCTTGAGGACGCTCGATGTGCCCGTTCTCGTATTCAACTGTGCAGTTTAGTAATAACAATAATATCAAAGGATTTATATATTACGTAAATTAAACAAATATTTTATAGAAGGGTTTAAATATCTAACGTAACTCATAGAAATTAAATAAAGAGGGAACTCATAACGCATAAGCGTATTCTCTTAAACATAATATATATATAATATTATATTATACTATTTAAGTATAAATATATATAAAATTGTATAAATTTATAAATACTATATATATATATATATATATATATATGTATATATACTATATATATTATATACTATATAATATATATATATTATATATAAATATTAATATATATTATATATAATAATATATATATACTATATATATATATTATATATGTTGTAAGATGAAACAACTCAGTTGTTTAGAGCATAAACTCATGCAAGGAATAATTTCGCAATTTTAATGAACATAAACTGTGGTGTTGTGAAAAAACTCAAAATTGTTATAATTATTATGCCTATCCAGATGGATCCTCCTCGAATGTTCCTTAAGATGAAGTCATAAATTAAAGATGGGAAATATTAATTTATCTCAATAAATGAAATAAATTATATAAAATGCCTTATATAAAGAAATTGGAAAATATAAATTTAAAAAAAAGCACAATGAGAGAGAAGAAAATAACAACGATAATAATAAAAATTAATAATAAATAATAATATATATAAAATAATGAATGATAAAATAATAATATATTAATAATGATATATAATAAATACTATAATAAATAAAATAATAAAATACATAATATAAAATAATAAAATAAAGATACTAAATAATTATTTCTTATTATAAACTATGATGATATGACTGGCAATGATTATTTTATCATATTATAATTTTTAGTCTTTTTATTTTTATCTGATGTTCACTCGTTAATTGTAATGGATATAGATCGTGAAGTATGTTGGCTGTTGTATGTTAGGTTATCTTTTCTATGATAACCTGTGCTGTTTCTTTTTAATATAGATTGTTTAATATGTTTCTAATTACTCCTTCTTTATCCTCTGGTTGTTTAAAAAAGACTGTTTATATACTATAAATAAGGAGCGAAAACCTCCTCAACAAGTAACGCTGATAAAGTGAGAGCCTTTATACAACTAGATTAAGAGGTGAGAATCCTCATTTGCAAGGTTATTTACTCATGTGTTCACTTTAGGAATAGGCAGTCTGATATCGAAAGACCTTAAAGCGGCGTCCCCCATGAGTTCCATAAAGTGGGGGAAAGAACTCATAGCTTCAACACATTAGTGGTTATAAGTCCGTCAAAGAAGAACCTTCAGGTACACAATAAAACATTCATCGTATTGATACAGAACCTAAAACAGAATAGTTGGTAAGTGAATAAAGAAGAAAGGAGAATAAAGATAGCACAAAGGAAACTAACGACACAATAACAAAGAAGTGAAGTGAAAAAGAGAAAATAACTATATAATAATAATAATATATAATTATAATTAATAATAATATCATATATATATATTAAATACCTACACCGACCCTTAATACATAACTAGTATATATATCTATTAATATATATATATATACTATATATATATATTATATTAACTATATAACAACATAGATAGGAGGGCTGGATTAGTGAATAGCCGGATACAATCCACTCAGACTGAGAAGATATAACCGAAATATTCAGAACAGAATAATACGGACAGTATGTTATATAGCGATCGAGAGGAGTGACTGTAAAATAAAAAAAAAAAATTAAAAATTTATTATCTTAATTGCTCAATAACCAACTGTTCGTCACAAATTTTGTAATTATAATAGTGTATTAATAATACTAACATGTTGCTGTACAGAAATTAAAACATGTATTTACATTTAGATAAATACAGCAAGTCATTATAAGAAATTTCCTTTTCAAAAAATGCAGTATTTATATATTATAACTTTGTATATAAAAATGAAAGATTATGAACAATTTTAATTTTTCAGTGTATACAGTGATTATGTTAGCTTTACAACTGGCAAAGTAAATTTTTTGTTCCAAACAGTGCATAGTGTTAAATCGCTGGGCCTAACTTCCCAATTCACCTCCTCCCATAAAAATTGATGGTGGAGTGAATTGGGCTATACTTATTTTATGTAGTCTATTATTATTGACATTTTATTTAGTTTAGAATAATTAAATATAACAAGCCTTTGGCTTGCTTCTAACGGAGCAAGGCTTGTCTATTGAGCGAGGGCTAACGGTCCTGTATAGGTGGTATATATAAGTATATATATTTGGATATGATAGACAGGGTTATTTGGGTATATATAGTACGGTTATATATGATAGTATATATATATTTATATATCTTAATATTAATTGGCAAACATTAATCCAAAATGTAGACACAATGAAAAATAATATAGTGATTTAAACTTATAAATTAAAGTAATTTAATTTAAAGTAAAATCATCAGATTTAATTTTCAACAAAAAAAAAAGAATTAAATATGGTTTTAAATAAAGTCCATTCAACAAAAGGAAAAGAATTGTGAAACGCTTTTTGGCATGTTTAATAATAATACTGATATTATGCACTAAGATGGTACATTTTACAAATGACAATCCCGTCGTCATATATAATTTAACAATTTAGTATGAAAATATATTCAAAAATGGTGCAAATTTTTCCCACAAATGTGTAATCGGACACCAACATTTTATTCTTATTTTTTATATATGAAATTTAAAAAAATAATTACTAAATTTAATAAATAAACAATTACTAAATAAGTAAATAATTAAAATATAAATTGAATTTATACATGAAAAGAGGAATTTAAAAAGATGGCCCAATTCACCCCATGGTGGTCCGATTCACACCTTTCCGCTCAAAAATTTTATTTAACTTATAAAACTATGATATTAGAATTAGATTATTATTTTTGTGTGCTTATGACTACTTAGGCCTTGATTTTCAGGAAAAAAAATCCAAAAGTGTATTAGGGAAAGGGGGGAAACGAAGTTACTAAAGTGCCACGTCACCCGCGACGCTATACCCATAATATAATAGAAACAGTTTGAACTTTCAGGCAAAGATAAAGTGATATATAATATATTATATATATATAATTACTATATATATGTATATAATAATACATATATAATAATACACTATATAATATATTTATAACAAATATATATATATATATATAATATAATATATATAGAATATGGTCTCAAAATTTCTTGATATTCTTTTCTGGCAATTGTTTTAATGTGTTGTCTGCTAGCTGAATATAATCGTCGGCCTTCGAAGATTGATTTAACAGCTTTGCAGCCCGCCAATGCTATCGACATACTGAAAGTTCTAGCGGAGAATAATGTCATAAGAATCCAGCTGTATAAAAGCACAAAGCTAGTAGAAATAAGCAATATGAAAACGAAAACACATTAAAACTTTTACAAAATATATATATATACATTATAATATAGTAAATCTACTTTTTATCTATCGATTGATGTATTTTTCAGTTTTTCTACTACTAACCTTAAAAGACCTTCGTCTGGCAAACATATACAGTTCAATAATTTTCGTCAAATTAGGGGGCAAGTGCCCCCACTGCCCCCTCATATATTATATAGTATATATATATAATATATAATGTAATATTAATATATATATATATATATAATATAATATAAATATATATAATATATATATAATAGATAAGTATTATATGGCCATCCAGATTAGGTGCCCACTGTATCTAAAAAAAACACTATGTCTACATAAAAACTGAATACATTTTAAATATTAACCATACCATTTTAAATGCAAGAACAAAAAAAAAAAATTTAATATTAATAATTTTAATAAATAACTCCAAAAATTTATAATCGTACGTTTCCAACTAATTTAACATAACCCATAGAAAATAAACGTTCTTATATCTTTTCAAATAATTTAGGCGAACTAAAATTAATTGGCAAAAATTAAAAAACAAAAATTGCATATAGATTAGGATAGGTAAAGGTTAGGAAAGCATTAATCTTGCTGTGTGTCGTATGTGTGATGTGTGCGGCGTATGTTCGATGACATGAAAAAATAAATTAATGAATTGAAATGAAGAATTAAATGTCCTAAAAATATTTATTAATTACTTATATAAAAATGCCACCTATAAAATGAGTATAGAGTACTGAACCGTGAAAAAGAATATTCAAGATTAAGGTTTGCTTTCGTCTGATAAAAGTTTTATACATACACAGCCATAAAGTTTACTACTGTATACTATATATATATTATATAAATAATATAGTATATATATATATATACTATAATATATATATTATATATATATATATATATACTATATATATAATAATATATATAAAATAAATGATATTTTATATATTTCTAGTCATATATTAAAATATCTTTTTTCTGCTTCCTCATAGAGATAAATTTGATATAAATATATATATATAAATAGTAACAATTTCTGATTCCTCCTAGTGTTAAATGATATTTTTTATACTTCCAGTCATATATTAAAATATCTTTTTTCAGAGGTGCTTCCGCAAAAATTAGGTCCGCAATTACGATACCAAAATAAATTAGGAAATTGCGATTGCGATAATTTGAAAAAGTTGTGAATTAACAGTTCAGCGAGCCTATTCATTCGCAATAGAGGACACCGAAAAAAATGTGATTTTCAGCGATATAATTTATATCCACAAATTTTTACACGTTGGCCATCTGTGTACGTTTGATAGCAACCGAAAAAAACTCTCATCGTTTTTTTTTTTTTTTTTATTTATTTTTGCAAGGTACCAATGTTTTAAACAGGTTCTTCTTATTCTGATTGCAAAACTATCAATATAAAAATGAATATTAGAGTGTTACTTTTAATTCGACCGATTCCAATATGGATAATATTTAAGTTCTCGATGTCCTATTAATAGTGTATATATCGATATGAAATTTATTCGTGAGCATCGAATTTTCTTAATAGCAGAAGTATATTTATTTCCAACATTGGCATTTTATCAGGTTTTGTGTCCTGACATGCTCTGATTTTATATTTTATCACTGAAGCGGGTAACATTTTTTGAGAATAAATTCCAGTGTTTTTTTTTTCATTATAAATTTCTGAGATCGTGCGTATATATAGTGGTAAATAAATACTTAAACACGTTAAAATAAGCAGTGTAATTACTATTTAGTAATTACAATACTATAAACGTGAAAATAAAATTGTGGTGGTAAAAATTGCATTAACATGTTCTTGTACATTATTTCATATAAATATCATATTTTGACCATCTATTTTAATATTTTATAATATATTATTATAGATATTTTAATATTACATATTTTTACCATAATTTATGAAACATGTCACCACCAAATTTCAGATAAATTGTATGTACAGTCCAACTAAATGATAATAAATAATATAACATTGGTACTCAACATCGAAGTCTAAACAAGTGTAAATATATATTATATATTATAATATAATATATATATATATATATATATATATATATAATATATATATATATATTATATATATATATAGTATTATATTATAATATATAAGATTATAGAATCTATATATATATATTTATATATATATTATATATATTTTTATTTTTTTTTTTTGATGTTGTACAGACCCACCACGCTCACAATGTAAGCGCACACTGGCTGAAAAATAGCACATGGAGTGGCCTTGTCATAATAATGCTTTCAAATGTCAAAAGAAGATTTGAATAGAAAAATGTCAGTCATCAAAATAAATAAAAACTCAAATAAAATTTATCCTTTGCAGTCCTAATATTAATTACATAACAAAATCAAAGCTATAAAGAATATTCACTTCTCTGAAGATACAAGCATAAATAGTGTTAATCTGCTAAAGTGGGAAGCATCAGATAAGAATATGGATTATGTTTTAGAAGGTTATGACCGTAAAAGTAGGAAAATATCCGACTCGAAAGGGTCCATGAACAATTCGAATGAAGATATGATTAATCAGATTGCGGGGTGTGGCGACGGCAAAATTGGCATAGAGGAGTGTCTCGTGACATATAGTGATGTGATGATATTAGTGTGGCCTAACGAGCGTGCAAGTATCACCCCATGTACGCTTCGTCTGTGGAGAAGACCATCCCGATGTTTCGGCTTTCATGTTTCTGATTTCCTTCCCGCCGATCACTTCGTCCACACTCTTGGCCAACAACGACAGCACACGTCGAGAGGCATGATATGTAATCAGTTGATGAGGCGGCCTTGTCCTGAATGCATCCGGAGCTACCTACACAATCCGAGAAGAGAGGCGGCCATATTTGGTCTCTCTGTCAGTCGATTTATTGCCTATTACAACTACATAGAGGAAAGTCACATAAATATTTGGTTTCTTAAAACGGAGTGAAAGTCGAATAAATTGGTTGTAAACAGCTGATACCTTGGTTTTTAGATCAAGGGGTTTTAAGCACTTGTAGCGCGCTAAGCGAAACTGAATAAACGACATAATGAGGGATCTTGGTTAAGGATTAAATTCGAAAAGGGCAATCATTATTAGGCGTTAACTTCTGCTGTAAATTGAAGTCTAGGGGGAAGTAAAGGGCAGAGTTGCGTCAGGAAAGACGCAGAAGCGTCCACTACTGCCCCTATTTCAGAAAAAGTCAGTAAACACGGAGTAAATTCACGTGAACTGCGGCGTGATACAGAAATGATGCTTTTAACAGGGCAAGATGATGGCTAGATTGGAGGGTAGATGTCAGCAACAAAGTAGAGAGGGGAAATAGCCTAAGGGTGTACCCTTCGTCAAAAGAGAAAGGCAGCCCCCTTTTGAAAAGGGATGTTGAGAAATTAAAGATGTTATGAACCGTCTTGCAAAGGCCAGTCAATTAGGATTCTGAGGTAACCTCCTGCAGATCGTGTCAGAGCAACGTATTGGGTGAAAACGAAGATACTGTACACCATGAGTATTCTCTTCGAAGAGAAGTGGCATCACATTGGATTCATTCAAGGCTCACCTGTGGGGACGATCGAAAAGCTCCAGTGGAGATACGGATCGTCTCGTTTTGGATGGATTAATACGGTTAGTATGTGTGGAGGCCTGACCATATATGCAACAGCATAACTTTCGATCGGATTAAGGCTACGTAAAGACGTAAAAGGAATTGCGATGGCACCCCAAATTTTTGAGGCGAGATGACGTAACAGGTCAAGGTGCTATGACAAGTTGTTTTCAGGTGTTTAATATTTTGCGTCATATGGTTAGTTGTCATCTAGGATGATCCCTAGAAATTTGACCTGTGAAGTTAAACGAATGGCGAACCATAAAACTTGGTCGGCTGAAAAGTGCAAAGTTTTCTGATTCCCTTTTTTACTAAAAAATACTGCTGAGGTGGGAGAAAAATGGAAAGCATGGGAGCTAGTCACTGTAAATTTTCAAATATCTAGTTGAATTTGCGTTCGAGAAAGGGCAGCCGCAACGCGGCGTATGTATAATGCTAAGTCACGACATATAGAGAAAAATTGACAGTGGGCTGAATAGAGTAACAATAATCATAATCAAGAGCAAATAGTATATCAACATAAAACACTACCCGCGAACGCCTCATCCATAGTAAATGGCGTGACAGAATGAGAGCACCGACCTGATAGATCTGTGTGATAAAGGCATTTGATAAAAAGAGGAGTTTGTCGCGAAAAAAACAAAGCGAATGGGTTTTAAGAGAATCCCAGTTTCTCGCACGTTGTGTCGTAGCCTTTGCACGGTCAAAAAGCACAATTACCATCCACCAGTTAGAAAGCTTCTCGATGTCATGTCTAGTTTTTAAACCAAGGGTTCGCAGTCGAGCGATTTGCGAAACCCAAATTGGAAGTTTTGAGAAGCTTGACGCTCTCCAGACACGGAGTAAGCGCCAGAATCCTTTCTCCATTAATTTACAGATGTGACAGTCAGCAAAATTGGTCTTTTGGTTGTTCTGCAACTTCGAATCTTTCCGGGTTTGGGGATAGTGAATACAAAGCTTGTCCCAAATAATGGAAAAAGAATTCGATCCAATCTGTTATATTAAACCAGGCAAAAAAATGTGACGCCGAAAGATGGATATGACGGAGCATGATGTAAGCGAATCATGTTGGACAGGCACCGTCTTGCCTATTTGCCAAATCGCATTTGATACTCTGCAAAGTGAAAAAACGGGTTGTAGTAATGATCTCTCCTTTCGCTTGTTGAATAAGTCTGGTAGTTGCTCGTGTCAGTCTCAGTTTTGAAGGCTTCAGTTGTACAAGAAGAACTCCGAATGCTAGCAAAGCTATAACATACGCATCCGCTACCACCGAGCGGAGCTGAAATCGATATCGTTATTACAGGCCCATAACGGAGGACTTGTGGGTAAGATCTGGAGCGACGGGATATTTTCTGTGTAACTTTCACACTAAAGGAAGAGTTGTTGAGTTAACAGTCGATATGTAAGTTCAGAAAAGTTGTTTACGTGTTTGGCGATTAATTCGAATAGATCTCGCGCGGCAGCATTGTAAAAATAATCATGTTGGTATACGGCCTTTTTGTATTGCATGTGAGCTTCTTCTCTCGGTTGGCTGTCCACTCTTTGGGACCACCAGGGTTTCTCGATCGCCTGTCTGAGGAGAACTGTGATGCAAGTTCCTGCTGCCGAGATGACTACTTTTGAAGAAGCGAAAGGCATCATAAACATCGGAAATCGTTTATTAAAAGGAGAAAGAGGGATAGCTTTGCCTGATAAAAAGGAGCCACTCCGCCGATCATAACGCCATCTGGATTGGTTTTTGCCATTGGCTGGAAGCAATTAGCTCGTTAATTGCTATTGGGTTAATGATTTCGCTGCCGAATAAATAATCAAGGCGGAACAGTAAAGACGATCTCATAGGAATGGAGCAAACAGGAATGTCCATACAAGAAGAAGTGTGTTACTAAACGTTCACCTAGTTGGAGTCCGTGTTAGAGGCATTCCAGGAAAGTTAAGAGATCTATTAAGATCTGGACTTAGATGAATTGAAGAGCACCATAAGGGTGGCGAGGTTGAAGTCACTAGTATAACAACCGGAGTAGGGAGCTGTTAAAAAAGATCTGCTAAGTCGATCCTTAGTAATTCATACTGACATAGATTGACTAACGTAAGGTCGATGGATAATGAATTTCTTGGCCGCTACTGAATGAAGTTGTGTTGGGAGGAACTGAGTAATAGGGATAGATTTGTGAAGAGTATTCTGCTCCTCCCTATCATTGTCACTCTTTCTATAAATTTATAACGCTGCGATTTATTAGATGGTTGAAGGAAGTCTCGTGACATAGTCGAATTCTTGCAACTATACACTTTGGTGTACATATTTATTAGTTGAACATTTCGAAATTAGAGTAATATCCACGACAATTTCATTGAAAAAGTAGTCATGGTGAGTTATTAATATTATGATGGTGTCTATTAGAGACAATGCTCTAGTGACGGGGTAATGTTAAGTGGTTCGGATTGAAGGGAGGTAGACGTGGTTCGAGGTAGGGGAACTAACCTGGGGGCCAGTATCATACACCAGAGATTTGTTAGGTTGTAAGCTTTTGAGGGGTAGTTTTCAGATGTATTTGTTGAAAGAGCTCACCATGAATGCAGAAATTAATCAAATCCAACTTATGTGGGTTTGGTTTGTTAATAGAAGAGCATTCGTAAAGCGGTATCAGTATCCGCTTGGCAAGCTTGGCAAGCAATTCAGAAATGTGGAGGGGCCATAGGATTGTTTCCATGGAAATGGGGAAGGAAGTATCCAGAAGGTATTTGTCTTTGAGAATGTATTGGTTTAACGACATCGATTTCGCAAATGGCATCGATGAATGCAAGGTCTGATTCGGAAATTTTCCAGTATCTTTCGCATAGCGGGAGTGTTTGGAATTGGTTAGTTTGATTGGAGAATGGGACCTCTGGGTCCACTCTTCATGCTCCATACAGACCCGAACGTTAGGATGCGTTTTGCACTTTTA
>JABUQX010027500.1:22500-30698 GCA_015478945.1 Trachelipus rathkii | reverse complement strand
AATGGCTGTTTGGAAATAGAGTTTCGGCCGGTTCCGCTCTCGCAGCAAGTGCTGCTACTTGTGCTGGTTCTGCTCAGGGTGTAAAGGTTTTGCCATTCGCGGATTTGTAGATTGCTAGTGCTGCTCTGCGCGCGCTTAGATTGCTTTTCTCTTTCTTCTCCTTCGTTCGATGCTTAGGCGCTAAACGTTTTTCAACGCAGGGGATTTTACCTCAGATTCCTCTCGATCCCTTTAACTAGATGCGGGCAGCTCTAGTTAAGGGGGGGTAGGGAATTGGCATCCTGGACCGAGATCGTTTATCGCGATGTTGCCGAATAGGTACCGAATGAATGAATGAAAGAGACAGTCGCAGGCAAAGTAATCTGAGCTACGCACGCAGCTAATCAATCTTCAAAGTCCCGGTGGTATCGTCCTTTATTTCTCTGTAGTACCTAAGCTGCGCCGGCAGGAAAAGTCCAAAACCCCCCCCCCTATGCCCCGCCACCCTATCTTTGGGTGTTTGGAAATAGAGGTTAAGACTTACTGTTGTAGGGGCGTGGCCGTCCGTGCTTGGTGGCGTGCAAGAAGAACATGGAACAGCAGAGAGCATAGGATCAGAAAATCCACCAAAATGTTGATAACCAAGTCGCCCCTAGAGCACTGCAGCAAGCAGCAGCAGCAAGCAGAGACGAGTCTAGTCCAAGCGAGCTCTCAGACATCACCTCCTAACCTGATCCTGCGAGAGAGAGCAATAACTAATGGTTTGTTTGGAAATGTCAGTAGTTTCGCGTGCGCGTAGTAGCATTCGGCACTGGCTGCTTTCAGTGCCTTTTGTAGTGACATATGTTTAGCTGGGCGGTGCCGCTCCTCTCTCCCTCTCCGAATCATCCAACAATGGCTGTTTGGAAATAGGTTTGAGGTTCCGCTTGTCGCTACCATAGTGCTGTCGCTGGTTTTAATCTTGGCCTGCAGGGCTTTGCTTTACGAGAGATATAAGCTTTCTTTGCGACCACAAGGAGTTGCACTAGTTCTTTTCGAAGTTATCCAATCAGTATGGTTTAATGCACTGGTACGACACGCGGAGCGGCTTATCTCTTCCCTTTCCTCTTCCTTTTGCCTCTTAACTGAAAAACGGAGAAAATATGGGATAAAACAAATAAACAACTCGTGGTAGGGGATCACTAGGCTCGTGGGTCGACGAAGACCGTTGCAATATGCGGAATTAACCCGTCTTGCAAGTGACTTCAATGTCGACAGGTCGAACGCACATTGCGCCTCTCCACCTTGAGAGGAATGCGTGTTTGGGGCACGGAGTAAGGACTTTCCAAGACGCTATTTTTTAGCAGTGGTCGAATCGGCTTCGGTCTTGGGGTTCTTACCACCACCTCATTCAGCGAGTTTTTTCTTTATTTTGGACGTTATCTCTTTTTTTTAGTTGCACTAAGAGTAACGCTCATAAGTTGCCGGAAAGAAAAACTCAAAAATCGCATTCTTTTCCCGGAGAGGCACTCCTGGGCAAGTGTCGGTTTTTACTACAAGACCTCTGTTTCGGGCGTGTGTAGGGCGTTAAGGAACCTGGTTAGGAGCGACACTTCCAATTTGGCAAAGCCATAAGAGTGCACAAATGTCTCGCCAGGGGATGTTTCGTCACGATAGCGTTCCGTCTCATTGTCATTCTCTCGAATCACTCACGTTAAGAGACTAAGTACCCTGGACGTATTATAGGCGTTGAGGCTTGGCGAAAGAAGCGTAGATCGTTGGGCCGGTGGTGAGGATCCCCGGTGTGGGCGTATTTAGTGCTGGTGAAACTTGATCGACTCCGCGCGAAACGACTAGCGCGGAGGTCTATGAGGTCGTTTCCCAGAATATGCTATTTATTGCTCCCCGCCTCACCTCGGTGATATTTACTGGGTGGCACGTGAATGAGCGCTATTGGTGGCAAGAAGCTCAACTAGGACCACACCTCATCGCCGTTTTTGTCGCTGCGGCGTTGAGGATAGTTGCCGGGGTCGCATACTAGTTGAGTGGAAGGCTAACCAATGTGTCTCCTTCTCGTGGCGGAATGTCAATAAAGGATGACGGGATTGTTCGACATGGAGTACGGAAGCCCCTAGCTTAACGCAGAGGAAGAAACCCCCTATATATAAAACTCCCGCCGTGGGGATGTTTTACAAAATTGGTTTCCGAGCCTGCGGCTTAAGCGGTCCTTCTCCAAACGTAATAATCCCGAACTCCTGCGCTTTATCACCCAGATATTATTATCCCTTAAATTTTTTCTGACGTTCTCGATGATCGCCTGGCATTGCTGTCAACTCAACTGTCTCCCTGTACGTCCTGTAGGGAAAAGCTTTTCGTTGCATATTCGAGTCCTTGGACGTTCGCGGGGCGCCGAGTGCGCGGATGTGCTCATAGCCTTAGCGTCGTCTTAAGTACGTAGCGGCTCGAGGGTAGAGAAGAAAAGCAGCATTATTATTTTACACCTTCTCGAAGGTTAAAATAAAAAGTATCTCCCTCGTCCGCGACATGACGATCGCGATTCCTTGTGAAATCATGAAAAAAACTCTGATTCCAAGTCGCTTCGCACGCGCTCTTCTCGTTTTCTCAGCCGATGCTGCGGTAGTTCCCTTTACCGACCCAATTTAACGAAGCTTGGGTCGGAAAAGTGGAACACGTAGCTGTTTCAGCAGCGGGAGCGTCCGGCAGAGCAGCTATCCGTCCGTCCGTCCGTCGATTCTTCCTCTACCGAACTTGCAATAACTCTGCTCGTTTGGAAATGGAGTTTCTTCGGCGGCTTAATCAGCTGCTCTCCTGGTCGTTTCTTCAGCTGCTGACACAGCTGCCTCCGCTGCGAAAACTCCCTCTACCGAACTTGCAATAACTCTGCTCGTTTGGAAATGGAGTTTTCATTTTGGCCGCTTCTTCAGCTGCTGCCGCGCGTTCATCAGTCACTACCTCTCAGCAGCAGTCGTTTCAACCTCTACCGAAACCTCAATCACAATGCGGTTTGGAAATGTTGAGCGACGTCTAAAGCTGCAGCTGTTGAGATGTAGTGTCTGTTGCTTCGCTAGCTTCAGCTGATAATGTTGCTGGTTTTGTGGCCGATGTTGCAGTCGTCTCTCCCTCTACCGAACTTGCAATAACTCTGCTCGTTTGGAAATAGAGTTTCGACTGTTGCCTGTAGCTTCCGTCTCCGTAAATTCTGGTTTAGGTGGTTGTAGCAGCAGCAGCAGTAGCAGTTGCAGCGTTCTCCCTCTACCGAACTTGCACTAACTCTGCTCGTTTGGAAATGGATTGGGCTGCTCAAGTTGCCAAATTGTTGCTGCTTCTGCTGTTACTACTGCCGGCCGCTTTTACGGTTTCAGTTGCTGCCGGTTGGTTGAGAAATACGGGTTTGAGCGTGTAAGAAGGAATTGCTCGCGACACGAGTTTCTTTTCGCAGGAAGGGTTTCGTGACGGTGCGCGTGTGGAACGCATTGATAACGTCTCATCTTAGGAAAAAAAAAGAGGATATTGCTGCTGCTGCTGTTGGTCGCTTTGTGCGTGCGCTGGTGCCACTTGTGGAACTTTTCTCTCACTCTTTTTACTAAAAGTGAGAGCGATCGCGCAAACAATTGCTTGCAATTTCCTTCCTCTTTTCTTTTCTATCTTCTCGCTTTCGGACGGGCTGCTGTTGTTGAGCGTGCGTAACGTAACTGAAACGCAATGGTCATCACCTAGACTTCTTTCGCTCCCTTTGGTTGATAGAGAGACCATTTCGAGGGAAGGATGCCGGTGCTATTACTGTAGCTGCTGCTGTTGCTACTGTGTCGCCTTTCGAAAGGGATGCACGATCGGGTGCGGCGGGCGTTACCCAATCAGGCGTTTTCCCACTCCGCTTCTTGAAAAGAAGGGTGTGCGGAAAATTGCGTGTATTGGTGTTAGCGCCGTAGTTGCCAAAGTCGCTCCGATTGTTGTTCTCCTTTCGACAAACGCAAAGGGGCGCATAGTGGCTGCTGCATCAGCATAAAAATTTGTATCAGTAATAGCGTCGGTGTCTCTCTTTCTCGAAACAGGTTTTTGAGGGGACGTTAACAGAAGTCTGGTGGTGCCATCTCGAATTAAGTTTCGTTTCGTGCGCTGTGTTGCCGGACCGGCAGCAGCCTTGAAAAAAGAAAGAGAGATAGAAGGAGGGGGGGAAGAGGAAGGAAAATTTGCGCGACGCTCTCATGACAAAACGCTGGAGATGAGGGAAGGTTTGTTTGTGGTATTAGCGCATAAGCATTGTGTTGCCGGATGGCGACCCGCAGTAGTAGTAGCTATCCTGAGAATGAGACGTTGTGTTTTGTTAGTTCCTCGCGTGCGCTCCGTCCGTTTCTCTTTCCACTGTTGCCGAATGCGAAAGAAACTCAAAGTGCACGCTTTGTCGCTCGTCGTATAATAGCGCATATCAGAGAGCCTTTTCGCGTAGTCCATGAGGCAGAGAGTTACTTATCATCTTTATGGTGGTAAGTTAGTGCACGACGGTATTAGTAGTCGCTGTTTAATCCGCTGCTGCTAATGCTGCTGCTGTTGCTGCAATGAATTTTGTTGCTCGGTCGGTGGTATTCGTGTTAAATGGGGGTGGCGTCACCTGAAGAACGCTAACGCAGGAAATTAACCTAACGAATATCACCGTACTATGCAACCCTCATCATTGCAAAAGCAGCAGCAGCTAATAGGCAGCAGGGAGAATACGTCGCTACCGTAGTGGTGATGGGAAAATTATTTCCTTTGCTGCACTTTATTGTCGGCGGTATATCTCTTGATCGGGGGTGGCGTCACCTGAAGAACGCTAACGCAGGAAGATCAATAAAAGAGGTATATCATCACAGTATTAGTGTCAGCAGCCCTACAGTAAGCGGCGGCAGCGACGCCGTTCTTTCTGCCATCCTCTGGATATTACGAATTGTGCCTAAACCGACCTTGCTTCAGGAGAGAGTACCCGCATAACTTAAGCATATAAGTACGCGGAGGAAAAGAAACCAAAAGGGATTCCCTTAGTAAGGGCGACTGAAAAGGGAGGAGCTCAGCGCGTAGGCTGCAGGGCCGAAAGGTCCTGTGAGCGATGCCGCGTATGGGAGTAATCGTGTGGAAGCCGATCCGACCCGAAGTGTTTGTCGATTGCAATCCCGCTGGCCATAGAGGGTGTTAGCCCCGTAGGGTCGTTGCCTCGGTTTTCCACGTCGGTTGCTCTCGAGAGTCGGGTTGCTTGGAAATGCAGCCCTAAGCAGGTGGTAAACTCCATCTAAAGCTAAATATCCCCACGAGACCGATAGAGAACAAGTACCGCGAGGGAAAGTTGAAAAGAACTTTGAAGAGAGAGTTCAAGAGAGCGTGAAACTACCACGAGTCTAAAGCGAATGAGCGTTCGTACCCGAAATGGTCGGCTTCAATTCACCCCGGAGGTAACGCAGCGTCTGGTCGTAAACGTTAGTTGAACGGATCCCGGAGATTCTTTCGGGGATTTCCCCGGAGTTTCGATGGTCGACCGACGTTTCAGGCAGCGAGCGCCGAAGGGGGATGCACTGCTGGCCGAAGTAGGGCACCGCGGCCGTTCGAGAGGTGTCGATGACACGGGGGTCTGGGAAACCGCTAATTCTCGTTCCCGGATAGGCAGCAAACCGCTTGCCGGTTTGAAGACGCCGCCGGGTTTTCCGAGTTTGGCGGGGCCGCCCCGTTGCTCTGACGGCCTCTCGGACGGTTAAATGTTGTAAAGTGTGCTCTTGACTGGGGGTATACGTCCTCTCACCACCTCAGCCGCCCCTGAGGAGGCGAAGTCGTGCCCCCGCTATGTCTCGCAGCGCGCGACGCGGTGTAGTTTGCGACAGCTTACTCGTCCCGTCTTGAAACACGGACCAAGAAGTCTAGAATATGCGCAAGTCAAAGGGCTGTCTAAACCCCAAGGCGAAACGAAAGTGATCCTTTCATAGGGCTGATCCGTTTCGGGGTGCGTGCGTAGGTATTTCTCCAGGTCGCCGGTGTCGCCCTCACGGGTTATTTCGGCGGTGAGTGGGTTTGCCTCTGGTCTCCCCCCGATTAACCACCCTGTATGTGGACGGCGCAAGCCCGGGGCCCGCGCCGCTCCTTCTCGCTGTTAATGCCTAACCGGCTAGCTGCTTCCCCGTTTCCCAAACAATTTATGACAAATTTTTTTTGTCTTGTTCTTCGGGGGACGGGGCACGTAGTGGTCGCGTTTCGCAGGCTTGTTAAGTTGAGTAGCGGGCTCTCCGAGCGCATATTCTGGTACCCGAAAGATGGTGATCTATGCCTGGCCAGGATGAAGCCAGGGGAAACCCTGGTGGAGGTCCGCAGCGATTCTGACGTGCAAATCGATCGTCAGAGCTGCGCATAGGGGCGAAAGACCAATCGAACCATCTAGTAGCTGGTTCCCTCCGAAGTTTCCCTCAGGATAGCTGGTGCTCGTTTCGCGCATTGAGAGTTTCATCCGGTAAAGAGAATGATTAGGGGTCCTTGGGGATGAAATTTCCTCAGCCCATTCTCAAACTCTAAACGGGTGAAGAAAAGGGTTCTTTCTTCATTGAAGCCTCTTTGTCGAATCCGAGTACTTAGTGGGCCATTTTTGGTAAGCAGAACTGGCGCTGTGGGATGAACCAAAAGTCGAGTTAAGGGGCCTAAGTACCGGCTCATGTAGAACCAATGAAAGGCGTTGGTCGCTCAAGACAGCAGGTCGGTGGCCATGGAAGTCGGCATCCGCCAAGGAGTGTGTAACAACTCACCTGCCGAAGCGACTAGCCCTGAAAATGGATGGCGCTAAAGCCGGTCCCCGATACTCGACCGTCGAGGTAGTAACGGCTCTTCCCTTTCTCCTTCACGGGAGGGGACCGTCCGGAAATATGTTAGGGATGGATTAGGGTCTTCGAGAAGCACCTCGACGAGTAGGAAAGGGGGCCGCCGGGGTTGGCGCAGAAAGCTCATGGCCTGCTACTGAAGCCGTGTAGTGGTAGGGCCCGCCGGCCTCCGGGCAAGTAAATCTTTTGGTATGGGTAGTCAGCACGGATAGTCATTCGAATATGGGAAACCTCGAAAGAGAACTAAGGTTTATAGCGACAGCGGAAAGTCTGGTACTCCTACGTGCAACTGCATTACTAGTACCGAAGGGGGTAGGTCGGCATCCCTTAGCCCGCTGTCGGAGCTAAGACGCTTTGGGTTAGTCGTAGCACCCGCGGGTTTCTTTAAATGCATGTACTCCAAATGAGATTTCACCGTTGGACGAGCAGCCTTTGTGGTTATTATCCATTTCGGCGGCAAAGATTGAGCCCAGATGGCAGAAAACTGGAACAACAACAGTTTTGAGTCGGAGTCAGGGGCAGAGCGAACAGTCACGCAGCTGCAGCGTGTGGTATATGGCTGGCATGTGATTGACTCACGTTCCCGCTCCAACATACCTCTTATTCTTCTTATTACTATTCCTTGTTTCTCTGTTCTGGTTCTGTTCGTTTTCGGGGGGGCCAAGTCAGGCGGAGGAACAAATGACAGACCTGGAACAACACGTTGGGAATTGTTGTGCGGACGGCGCAAACCGCCAGCAAGCAAGGCAAAAGATTATTGTAATGAACTTGGCTGGATTTGCTAAACCGTCATGTTCGCTCCCTCGATTTTCTTATGTTTCTCCTGTTTCTGTTTTCTGTCGCATCGGGTGGCAGGTCGCCACCAAGGTCCAGGCAGGCGGCAGACCTGGACACACACCAACAAATTATTGAAGTGGCCGGCGGCGAACAGCACAGCGGACCAAGCGCAAGCGGTGCGTAATGGGCTGGCTACGGCATTGGCTACGTCTATTCGAACCTCCCTCTTTTGTTAAATTAATAGACCACGCTCTTTCTGTACTTAGTTATGTCGTCTCCGTTGGATTCTGGTGTTTGTGCCCATAGTATTCGCCCATTATTTCCAGGCGTGGCAGGCAGCCAGGCAGGCAAGGGCAAGGCGAGGCAGCCTACTGGTTATACTACATTCGCATCTTTGGTATTGGTGGGCGAAGATCAGCGCCGACGGACAGCAGCTCAAGGGCCAGCAGGGTGGTGGTAAATGAGCTGGCTGGATTGGACTTACGTTTTTCGCTCCCTCCTTCTTAGTTTCCCCTCTGTTTCTGGTTTTCTGTTTTGGTCCCTGTCGTAAAACTTTTTCTCCATTTTGGGAATGAAATGTATTGTTGTTTCAGTTATTGTGCACACGTTCGACGA
>JABUQX010027500.1:0-20000 GCA_015478945.1 Trachelipus rathkii | reverse complement strand
TCGTTTCGGCTATGTGACCGAGCGGGTGAGTTCATACCACTAACCCTGGGGAGCAAAGGGACCGGCCATGGCGCAGCTTCGGCTGCCCGAACTCGCATTCCTTCGGGATTGCGGGCGCGGCCTGTAGGACCGTTGTGGGCGCATGGATCGTAAGGTGATTCGCGCCGCGGTACACGGGCTAGGGCCGGTTCTTGCCTCTCTGTCAAAGGGAAGGAGAGATGGAATCATAGGGGTCAGTGACTGTCCACTCATTGGCCTCTACCGTCGCTTTGACTGACTGGCATACAGCGTGAGTATCCGCCGAATCGTTTGTATACGACTTTCGTACCAGCCGGGGTGTTGTAAGAGTGTCGAGTCCCTTCATTCGGGACGAGCGCTTGAGACTTCCCTTTAGTAAACTAGGCTGCAAAGGTTCAACCCCTACTCGTATGGGGCGTTGCGGAGTGCCTTGCTGCCTGGGCACTTCATTAACAAAAATATACAGCGGCAGGATAGGTGGCTGCTGCTAAGTGTTTTCCTCACGACGAAGCAGGTATGCAGCAGCAACTGTACGAAAAGTTGTTGTTGTTGTGCCTGTGGACTCGATTAAAAGTTGCGAAGGAAAATTACTTAGTCAGTACGTCAGTTATCCAACACACGGATTCGAAATTGAAAAATTTCGCTAAGTCCAGCGTGAAGTTGATTCCCTGAGAAACGCATAGCTCAGGGTGACTTAGCGGAAAATACGATTTCGAATCCAAACTCTGGAATATCTCGCGCGATGTTGCCTGAGAAAGCTCCTCTTTCGACTCGAAGTTCCCGGCGGGATGCCTGTTCCTGGTAAGGCATTCCGCTTTAAGGGGACGAGAGTCGGGAATCCCTCGAGCCCGGCCGCCTTTGACAGAGACCTGCCCCTCTCACTGTCTTAGGCGAAAGGGTTTCGCTGGGAGGAAAGGAGAGGAGTTTTCGCTGCGCGAGATTTCCAGTGACCTGGAGGAAGGACTCTGAGTAGCATCTCTACGAAGCAGGTAGCAGCCGACCCCAATTGTAGTTTAGGTCTGCTGCCTGTGGAGTAAAGACAAACTTTTTGTCCGATCCGGGTTTCGGATTCGAAATTGAAAAATTTCGCTAAGACCAGCGTGCAGTTGATTCCCTGAGAAACGCATAGCTCAGGGTGACTTAGCGGAAAATACGATTTCGAATCCAAACTCTGGAATATCTCGCGCGATGTTGCCTGAGAAAGCTCCTCTTTCGACTCGAAGTCCCGGCGGGATGCCTGTTCCTGGTAAGGCGAATATTCCGCTTTAACGCTTCAAGGGGACGAGAGTCTGGAATCCCTCGAGCCCGGCTACCTTCGACATGACTTGCTTCTCTCACTGTCGTAGGCAAAAGGGTTTCGCTGGGAGGAAAGGAGAGGAGTTTTCGCTGCGCGAGATTTCCAGTGACCTGGAGGAAGGACTCTGAGTAGCATCTCTACGAAGCATGTAGCAGCCGACCCCAATTGTAGTTTAGGTCTGCTGCCTGTGGAGTAAAGATAAACTTTTTGTCCGAATCCAGAGTCTACACGAGAGCCGGGGAAAGGAAGGACTCAAAATTGCTTCACTACGAAGCAGGCAGCAAGCAGACCTTAGTGTCTGCTGCTGCCTGTGGAGTTTTGAAGAAATTTTTTGTCTTTTTTTTTTTTCTAAGTCCAAAGGTCTGCCGGGCTGAAGTGATTTTTCGAATCAAACTGAAGTAAAGCTCCTCCTGGCTGCCGCGCGAAGCGCGGCCGGCTCACGGGGGGGTTATACATGTATTTTTTGATTCGGTAATCAAGAGGCAGGCAACTGTGAGTTGCTTGAGGGTGATGTGACAGTGACCTGGACCAGGTGGATTGCCTAAACCCAGGTCAGAGTTACATATCCCTGAGAGCATGGACTTAGAAAAAATAAAAACTTTTATCCTTCCTTTCCCGGAGCGAGCGACTGGCCGACCCGACCGCTTACCCGACACTGGAATATCTCGCGCGATGTTGCCCGAGAAAGCTACTCTTTCGACTCTAAGTCCCGGCGAGAAAGGCTGTCTGTGCCCCCCCTCAGTCAGTCCTTTCGAGCGTAAGGGACGAGAGTCGGGAATCCCTCGAACCCGGCCGCCTTTGACAGAGACCTGCCCCTCTCACTGTCTGAGGCGAAAGGGTTTCGCTGGGAGGAAAGGAGAGGAGTTTTCGCTGCGCGAGATTTCCCGTGAAAAGCTGGATTGGGAAAGGCATTTCTCGGCCGCGCTCGACAAGGGCGATCATATGGCCGCCCACGGTAAGAGGTTTGCCCCCTAGGTCCGGGTTTGGGATTCGAAATTGAAAAATTTCGCTAAGTCCAGCGCGCAGTTGATTCCCTGAGAAACGCATAGCTCAGGGTGACTTGGCGGAAAATTCTATTTCGAATCCGAACATTGGAATATCTCGCGCGATGTTGCCCGAGAAAGCTCCTCTTTTGACTCTAAGTCCCGGCGGGATGCCTGTTCCTGGCAAGGCATTCCGCTTTAACGAGAGGGACGAGAGTCAAGAATCCCTCGAACCCGGAAGCCTTTGACAGAGACCTGCCCCTCTCACTGTCTTAGGCGAAAGGGTTTCGCAGGGAGGAAAGGAGAGGAGTTTTCGCTGCGCGAGCTATCCGTGAAAAACTGGATTCGGGAAGGCATTTCTCGGCCGGTCGACAAGGGCGATCATATGGCCGCCCACGGTCAGAGGTTTGCCACGGTTCGGGTTTGGGATTCGAAATTTGAAAAATTTCGACTAAGTCCAGCGTGCTGTTTTGATTCCTGAAGAAGGCAATAGCTTTTCAGGGTGACTTGGCGGAAAATTTCTATTTCGAATCCCAACTTCGGAATATCTTCGGCGATGTTTGTCCGAGAAGCTCTCTAAGTCCCGGCGGGGGGGGGGGGAAGGAGAGGGGTTTTCGCTTGGGGAGATATCCGTGAAAAGCTGGTTTGGGGAAGGCTTTTCTCGGCCGCGCTCGACAAGGGCGATTCATGATGGCGCCAACGGCAAGAGGTTTGCCCCTCGGTCCGGGTTTGGGATTCGAAATGGAAAAATTCGCTAAGTTCAGCGTGCTGTTGATTCCCTGAGAACCGCATAGCTCAGGTTGACTTGGCGGAAAATTCTCTTTCGAATCCAATTCGGATATCTCGCGCGATGTTCGCCCCGAGAAGCTCCTTTTTGACTCTAAGTCCGGCGGGATGCCTGTTTCCTGGCAAGGCATTCCGCTTTAACGTGAGGGACGAGAGTCAAGAATCCCGACCCGGAAGCCTTTGATCAGAGACCTGCCCTCTCACTGTCTTAGGCGAAAGGTTTTTCGCCGGGAGGAAAGGAGAGGAGTTTTCGCTGGCGAGATTATCCGTGAAAACCTGGATTCGGGAAGGCCTTTCTCGGCCGCGCTCGACAAGGGCGATCATATGGGCGCCCAGGGTAAGAGATATCTCCCCTCAGTCCAAATCGACTTTGGGAAAATCTGGCGCGTTGTTGCCTGAGAAATCTCCTATTCGACCCCGAGTCCCGGCGGGAAGGAAAGGAGGCTTTCGCTGCGCGAGATTTTCCGTGAAAGAGCCGGATTGGGGAGGCATTTCTCATGGCCGCGCTCGACAAGGGCGATCATAAGGCCGCCCACGGTAAGAGGATATTGAACCTCGGTACTGGAGCCGGATTCGAAATTGAAATTTGGGTGAGAGTCCAGAGTCTTGTTGATTCCCTGGGAAACGCCTAGCTCATGGGAACTTTGCGGAAATACGATTTTGAATTCGACTTCGGAATATCTCGCGCGCTGTTGCCTGAAAGCTCCTCTTTCGACCCTGAGTTCCGGCGGGAAGGAGAGGAGGTTTTTCGCTGCGCGAGATATCCCGTGAAAACCTGGATTCGGGAAGGCATTTCCGGCCGAGCTCGACAAGGGCGATCATAGAGCCGCCACGGAAGAGGTTTGCCCCCACGGTCCCGGGTTTTGGGATTCGAATTGAAAAATTTCGCTAAGTCCAGCGTGCTGTTGATTCCCTGAGATTTGCAATGCTCAGGTGACTTAGGGAAAATACCGATTTGATCCGATTTGGAAATCTCCCCGGATGTTGGCCCCGAGAAAGCTCTCCTCTTTCGAACCTGAAGTCCCGGCGGGAAGGAGGGAGGTTTCGCTGCGCGAGAATTTCCGTGAAAACCTGGATTCGGAGGCATTTCTCGGGCGCGCTCGACAAGGGCGATCATATGGCGGCCCACGGTAGATATCCCCCCTCGGTCCAAAATCCGACTTTTGAAAATCTCGCGCGTTGTTCGAGAAAGCTCCTCTTTCGACGCTGAGTCCCGGCGGGAAGGAGAGGGTTTCGCTGCGCGGGATTTTCCGTGAAAAGCTGGATTCGGGAAGGTATTTCGCCCGCGCTCGACAAGTGGGCGATCTATAGGCGCCAGGGGTAAGAGATATCGCTCCCCTCAGTCCCAAAATCCGACTTTGAATTCCTCTGCGCGTTGTTTGCCTGAGAAATATCTTCTCCCGACACCTGAGTCCCGGCGGGCGGGGAGGAAAGGAGGTTTCGCTGCGCGGGATTCGTGAAGAGCCGGAATGGGGAGGGCATTTCTCGGCGCGCTCGACAGGGCGATCATAGAGCCGCCACGGCAAGAAGTTTGCCCCCACGGTCCGGGTTTGGGATTCGAAATTGAAAAAAATTCGCTAAGTCCAGCGTGCTGTTTTATTCCTGAGAACGCATAGTCAGGGTGACTTGCGGAAATACGTTTCGAATTTCCACTTTGGAAAATCTCGGGATGTTGCAAGCGAAATCTCCTTTTCGACCTGAGATACCGGCGGGAAAGGAAAGGAGGTTTCGCTGGGCGAGATTTTCCGTGAAAACCTGGATTCGGGCAGGCATTTCTCGGCCGCGTTCGACAAGGGCGATCATATGGACGCCAGGGTAAGAGATATCCCCTCAGTCCAAATCCGACTTTGGAAATTCGCGCGTTGTTGCTGAGAAATTTCTCCTCTTCCGACCCTGGTCCGGCGGGAAGGAAAGGGGTTTCGCTGCGCGAGATTCGTGAAGAGCCGGATTGGGGGGGGCATTTCTCGGCCGCGCTCGACAAGGGCGATAATAGAGCCGCCCACGGCCAAGAGGTTTGCCCCCACGGTCCGGGTTTTGGATTCGAATTGAAAAAAATTGCCTAAGTTCAGCGTGCTGTTGATTCCCTGAGATTTGCATAGCTCAGGGTTGACTTAGCGGATAAAATACGATTTGAATCGACTTTGGAAAATGCTCCCGGTGTTGCACGAGAATTCCTCTTTTCGACCCTGAGTTCCCGGCGGGGGAAGGAAAGGAGGTTTCGCTGCGCGAGATTTTCCGTGAAAACCTGGATTCCGGGAAAGGCATTTCTTTTCGCCGCGCTCGACAAGGGGTCGATCATATGGCGCCAGGGTAAAGAGATATCCCCTCAGTCAAAATCCGACTTTGGAAATCTCGCGCTTTGTTGCCTGAGAAATCTCCTCTTCCGACTCTGAGTCCCCGGGAAGGAAGGGAGGTTTCGCTGCGCGAGATTTCCGTGAAGAGCGGTTGGGGAAGGGCTCTCGGCCGCGCTCGACAAGGGGGATCATAGAGCCGCCCACGGCAGAGGTTTGCACCCACGGTCCGGGTTTTGGGATTCGAATTTGAAAAATTTCGCTAAGTCCAGCGTGCTGTTGATTTCCTGAGATTTGCATAGCTCAGGGGGACTTAGCGGAAATACGATTTCGTCCGACTTTTGGAAAATCTCCCGCGATGTTTCCAGAGAAATCTCCTCTTTCGACCCCGAGTCCCGGGGGGAAGGAAAGGAGGTTTCGCTGGGCGAGATTTTCCGTGAAAACCTGGATTCGGGGAGGCATTTTCGGCCGTGCTCGAAAGGGAGATCATATGGCGCCAGGGTAAGAGATATCCCCCCCCTCTAGTCAAAATCGACTTTTGGAAAATCTTCGCGCGTTGTTGCTTGGAAATTCCTCTTCGACCCTGGATCCCCGGCGGGAAGGAAAGGGAGAGTTTTGCTGCGCGAGATTTTCCCGTGAAGAGCCGGATTGGGAGGGCATTTCTCGGCCGCGCTACAAGGGCGATCATATGGCCGCCCACGGCAAGAAGTTTGCCCACGGTCGGGTTTGGGATTGTAAATTGAAAAATTTCGCTAAGTCCGGCGTGCTGTTGATTCCCTGAGAAACGCATAGGCTAAGGGTGACTTCGCGGAAAATTAGATTTCGAATACCCCCTCCGCTTTGGAAATCTCCCGCATGTTGCATGAGAATTCTCCTCTTTCGACCCTGAGTCACGGCGGGAAGGAAAGGAGGTTTCGCTTGCTCCAGATTATCGTCAAACCTGGATTGGTAGGATTTTCTTTCGGCGCGCTCGACAGGGCGTCATATGGGCCCACGGTAAGGAGATATCTCTCGGATCAAAATCCGACTTTGGAAAATCTCGGGCGTTGTTGCAGAGAAATCTTCTCTTTCGACCCTGAGTCCCGGGGGGAAGGAAAGGTTTCGCTGCGGGAGATTTTCCGTGAAAACCTGGATTTAGGAAGGGGATTTCTCGGCCGCGCTCGACAGGGGCGATCATATGGCCGCCCACGGTAAAATCCCCCCTCAGTTCAAAATCCGACTTTGGAAAATCTCGCTCGTTGTTGCCTGAGAAATCTCCTCTTTCGACTCTAAGTCGGCGGGGGGCCTGGGCGAGAGGAGTTTTTCGCGCTGCGCGAAATCTCCAGTGAAAGGTTTCCTTTTGGGAAGGTATTTCTCGGCCGGCTCGCAGGGGATATATGGCCGCCAGGTAAAGAGATTATCCCCTCGAGTCCAAAATCGACTTTTGGAAAATCTCGTGGTAATGTTCTCTCAGTATTGACTTCTCTGAGAGATGTCTGGCGGGTAGGAAAGGAAGTTTTTATCCTACCGCCTATTAAAAATGATGTTGGGCATTGTCATTATAATGGTTGGGATTTTCAAGGGCGATCTTATGGCCGCCACGGTAAGAATATTACCTTCTTCCCTTTCCGACTTTTGGAAAAATTCGGCGTTGGTTTTGCCGAGAAGTCCTTTTGGACTCTAAAGTCCCGGCGGGGGCTGGGAGGAGAGGAGTTTTTCCGCTGCGCGAGATTTCCCGTGGAAAGCTGGATTTGGGAAGGTATTTTCGTGCCGCGTCGAACAAGGGCGATCATTGGCGCCACGGTAAGAATATCCCTCCTCAGTTCCCAAAATCCGAACTTTTGAAAATCTCGCGCGTTGTTGCCTGAGAATTCCTCTTCCGACCTGAGTCCGGCGGGAAGGAAAGGAAGTTCGCTGCGCGGATTTCCGGTGAAATGGATTTGGGAAGGGTTTTCTCGGCCGCGCTGAAAGGGGATATAGGGCGCCAGAGTCAGAAATTTTCCCTCCGAGTTGAGTGCTGGACTTTGAAAAATTTTGGTCGGTCGGTCCCGAAAAATGGCTGGCGATTAGGAAAGTGACTCTGAACGAGAGTGTCCACGTACTCGTCTGGGTGTGAAACGTGCTCTCCCGAAGTCTGGTTTGGTCGAAATTTTGGTCTGGGGACTTTGAAAATTTTTGGATTTTTCGATAAGCCTCTGCACCAGAGAATTTCGGAAAATTTTATATAGGGAATTTAAAAAATGTCTCGCAACGACCGTACCCACGTACTCGTCTGGGTCTGAAACGCGCTCTCCCGAAGTCTGGTTTGGTCGAAATTTTGGTCGGGAACTTAGAATTTTCTCGAGTCTGCCCGAGTGGGGACTTAGAAAAAATTTTGGTCCGAAAAAATGGCTGGGGATTAGCAAAGTGTCTCGGAACGAGACTGTCCACGTACTCGTCCGGGTCTGAAACGTGCTCTCCCGAAGTCTGGTTTGGTCGAAATTTTGGTCGGGGGACTTAGAATTTTTTCGATTTTTCAATAAGCCACTGCACCACAGAATTTCGGAAAATTTTATATAGGGAATTTTAAAAATGTCTCGCAACGAGCTTACCCACGTACTCGTCTGGGTCTGAAACGTGCTCTCCCGAAGTCTGGTTTGGTCGAAATTTTGGTCGGGGGACTTAGAATTTTTTCGATTTTTCGTTAAGCCGCTGCACCAAAAAAAAAAAGTTGGTTTTTCGAAAAAAAATCTCCAGGAGAGACTACCAGTAGGCTCGTCTCGGTCTGAAACGTACTCTCCCGAAGTTTGAAAGGATGCCAAAAATTTCAAGTTAAGCCACTGCACCACCCAAAATTTTTTTGACTAAATTTTGCTGACGGGTGGGGTGGTATACGGGGCGAGGAAGCATTATGTATAGAGAGGGGTAGCTGGGCCGCGGAAAAATTTTTTTTCTATAAAATTAATTTTATTTAAAGCGCTTTTCAAGCCTTTAGATGTTATTTTCTATCAAATTCGACAAAAAAAAGTACGAGTGTTTGCCACATTATTATGACGAATTTCTGCCCCAACTTGATATAGGGGGTGCCGAGTGAGAAAAGAGACATACCTGGTTCGGCCGAACCAGGGAGGCGTGTCGATGACTTTCTCCTTCCGACCTCTCCGGTAGCTAGGGAGAGTAGGAAGAGGCATCTGAGGCTGCCTGGCAGTAGTAATCACTGCCGACAGCCACCACTCTCGGAGAGGTCCGAGTATCCAGCACCAATGTCAATGTCACGCGTCTCTCTGTATTCAGGAGTGGTATACAGGGCCTAGACCGTGGGGACTAAGGCTGGATACGGTAGGATCTCCCCACCAGCTGAGAGCTAGCTACCAAGCTCTCAGTCAGGCAGGCAGACGACACCCATCATCGCCCCTGCTCCCAACTCTCCGAGACATAGAGGCATTCGGAGAGGTGGAACAGGGAAGATGATGGTGAGGCAGCCGGGAGATGAGTTTCTCCCGGGTGTCACCACTCGGAGGTTCCGAGCATCCCGTGTTAATGTCAATGTCACGTCTCTCTCTGCGGTCAGGAGTGGTACGCAGGGCCTAGAGCGTGGGGACTGAGGCGGGATGGGAGGACCTCCACCGCGTCTGCCTGTGTCAGGAGGGCAAAGCTCGATGAGAACGCCCGGCTGGGGCGGGACGAGTAGTGTCTTGTGAGCTGTTGGTGACATCCTTCCAGGGACTAACCAGGCAGTTCACAGGCATTATTATGTCCCGTGGCCCTCTCACGGTGATATTGCTCTCTCGACGAGTGGGAAGCCGGAGGTACGGAGAGACTGCAGGAACGAGGCGGTCTTCCGTGACCAAAGGTGAAAAACTCAAAATCGAGGTGTCAAGTCCCGGAGAGGGTGCAGCCGGGTGATCGAACTTTTCCGTGATTTTGGTCGAAAAAGGCGGAATTTTCCGCCTTTTCACGGAAAAGTAGAGCTTTTGCTCGACCTGCCAAGGTCTTGGACGATCTTTTAGGCGGGTGAGGGGTTATCTCGGAGTGGCAGCTCCTGGGCCGCCTTGTAGCGGCTACGAGGAGAGCACAGTCCGAGACAAACCTTTACCCCGACTTGAAGATTGGCCATCCTCTCGAGAAGTAGAGGACTTCCTCCCTGGAGGAAGGTGCCAATGACGCTTCTCTCAGGCAGACACCAATCATCGGAACCCGTCGTTCCTCACTCTCCCCCCGATAGTAGTAGCACGAGGAGGGGTGGAACAGGGAACGATGTTGAGGCAACCGGGAGATGAGTTTCTCCCGCGTGTCACCACTCGGAGGTTCCGAGCATCCCGTAGTTAATGTCAATTGGTCAGTCCTCTCTTCGGTCAGAGTGGGACGCAGGGCCTAGATCGTGGGACTGAGGCGGGATGGGAGGACCTCCACCGACGTTCCTGGGTCAGGAGGGCAAAGCTCGATGGAGAACGCCCGGCTGGGGCGGGACGAGTAGTGTCTTAGTGAGCTGTTGGTACATCCTTCCAGGGACTAACAGGCAGTTGACAGGCATTATTATGTCCCGTGGCCCTCTCACGGTGCTATTGCTCTCTCGGACGAGTGGGAAGCCGGAAGTACGGAGAGACTGCCAGTCGAACGAGGCGGTTTTCCGTGACCAAAAGGTTGGAAAAACTCAAAATCGTGGTGTCAAGTCCCGGAGAGGTGCAGCCGCGTGATCGAAACTTTCCGTGATTTTGGTCGAAAAAGGCGTTTCCTCTTCCTCATGTAAAATTAGAGCTTTTTTGCTCGACCTCCCCAATGGTGTTGGACGATCTCTTTAGGCGGGTGAGGGAGTTATCTCGGAGTGGGGGGCTCCTGGGCGCCATTGTTAGCGGCGTACTAGGAAAGCACAGCCGAGACAACCTTTACCCCGACTTGAAGATGCCAATCCTCTCAAGTAGAGGACTTCCTCCCTGGAGGAAGGTGCCAATGACGCTTCTCTCAGGCAGACACCAATCATCGGAACCCGTCGTTCCTCACTCTCCCCGATAGTAGTAGCACGAGGAGGGGTGGAACAGGGAAGACGATGTTGAGGCAACCGGGAGATGAGTTTCTCCCGGGTGTCACCACTCGGAGGTTCCGAGCATCCCGTGTTAATGTCAATGTCACGTCTCTCTCTGCGTTCAGGAGTGGTACGCAGGGCCTAGAGCGTGGGGACTGAGGCGGGATGGGAGGACCTCCACCGCGTCTGCCTGTGTCAGGAGGGCAAAGCTCGATGAGAACGCCCGGCTGGGGCGGGACGAGTAGTGTCTTGTGAGCTGTTGGTGACATCCTTCCAGGGACTAACCAGGCAGTTCACAGGCATTATTATGTCCCGTGGCCCTCTCACGGTGATATTGCTCTCTCGACGAGTGGGAAGCCGGAGGTACGGAGAGACTGCAGGAACGAGGCGGTCTTCCGTGACCAAAGGTGAAAAACTCAAAATCGAGGTGTCAAGTCCCGGAGAGGGTGCAGCCGGGTGATCGAACTTTTCCGTGATTTTGGTCGAAAAAGGCGGAATTTTCCGCCTTTTCACGGAAAAGTAGAGCTTTTGCTCGACCTGCCAAGGTCTTGGACGATCTTTTAGGCGGGTGAGGGGTTATCTCGGAGTGGCAGCTCCTGGGCCGCCTTGTAGCGGCTACGAGGAGAGCACAGTCCGAGACAAACCTTTACCCCGACTTGAAGATTGGCCATCCTCTCGAGAAGTAGAGGACTTCCTCCCTGGAGGAAGGTGCCAATGACGCTTCTCTCAGGCAGACACCAATCATCGGAACCCGTCGTTCCTCACTCTCCCCGATAGTAGTAGCACGAGGAGGGGTGGAACAGGGAAGACGATGTTGAGGCAACCGGGAGATGAGTTTCTCCCGGGTGTCACCACTCGGAGGTTCCGAGCATCCCGTGTTAATGTCAATGTCACGTCTCTCTCTGCGTTCAGGAGTGGTACGCAGGGCCTAGAGCGTGGGGACTGCGGCGGGATGGGAGGACCTCCACCGCGTCTGCCTGTGTCAGCTGGGCAAAGCTCGATGAGACCGCCAGGCAGGGGCGGGTCACGAGTGTCTTCTCACAGTCTGTCGCAGCTCTCCTACGTAAGTAGGAGATCGAGAAGCATTATGTGCCTAGCCTTTGCCCTCTCACTGGATGAGTGAAGCTCTCTCGACTATGAGTCGCTAACGAGGTACGGAGCAGACTGCCAGACGAGGTTGGCGTTTCCGGGACCAAAAGTTGAAAAATCAAAATCGAAGGGTGGATCCCGGAGAGGTGCAGCCGTGGGCGGGTCGTAGGGGGCGGTTCCCGTGGATTGCGAGGCGAAAAAAAAGGCGGATTTTCCGCCATTTTTTACGGAAATAAGTAGAGCTTTTTCTCGACCCGTTGAGCTTCCTTGACGATCTTCTGGCGGGGTGGAGTTATCTCGGGGAAGGCGGCGCTGGCTCTGAATCTCTAGAAACATCTACGAGGCGAGCCGAGTCCGAGACAAACCTTACCCCGACCTTGAAGATTGGCCATCCTCGCGAGAAGAAGAAGAGGTCTTCCTGGTAGGAAGTTGCCATATGACGCTTCGTTAACTCGCAGGCAGACGCCCCATCATCGCTCCTGCTTCCCACTCTCCGCGAGTAGAGATGCGATGAGATGTGGAACGGGGAAGATGATGATGAGGCATCCGGGAGATGAGTTTCCCGGGTGTCACCACTCGGAGGTTCCGAAGGGGGCCCCCGAGCATCCCGGGTTAATGTCAATGTCACGTCTCTCTCATGCGTAAAGGAAGTGGACGCAGGGCTTAGAGTGGGGGTTGTGAGCTTGTTTAGGCGGGATTGGGAGGACTCCCACGCGTCTGCCTGGTGACTGTCAGCAGGCATATATGTCTCTATGAGGACGCTGGGCTGATGGGGGACACGAGTGTCTTCTCCACAGTTGTCGCATCTCTCCATACGTGAAGAGTAGGAGGCGAGGGGAAGTCATTATGTCTCTCCCCTTGCCCTCTTCACTGGAAAAGCTCTCTCGACTAGGGAGTCCTAACCGAAGGTACGAGAGACGTGCCAGAACGAAGGTGGTGGTTTCCGGGACCAAAAGTTGAAAAATCTCAAGATCTGAGGGGTGGGGGGTCGAGTCCCGGAAGGGTGCAGCCGTGTGCGGTCGAGCTCTTCCTGGCTTCAGTCGAAAAAGGCGGATTTCCGCCTTTTTACGGGAAAGTAGAGCCTTTTCTCGACCCGTTGAGGCTCTTGGACGATCTTTCTGGCGGGGGGGAGGTTATCTCGGGAAGGCGGCGCCTGGGCCGTCTAAGAAACATCTTACGAGGCGAGCCGAGTCCCGAGTACAAACCGTTTAACCCGACTTTGAAGATTGGCGCATCCCCTCGCGAGAAGTAAGAAGCAGGTCTTCCTGGTTACAGGGAAAGGGCCAATTGACTGCTTTCGTACTCGCAGGCAGAAGCCCATCATCCGCTCCTGCTTCCCAGCTATTCGCGAATAGATGTCAATGGCTGATGAGGTGGGTGTGGATACGGGAAGATGATGGTTGAGGCATTGCCGGAGATGAAGTTTCTCCCGGGTGCACCAACTCGGAGGTTCCGAGCATCCCGTGTAAGTCCCAATGCACGTCTCCTCTGCTTCAGGAGTGGTACGGCAGGGGCTAGAGCGTGAGGACTGAGTGCGGGATGGCGAGGGATCTGCACCGCGGTCTGCTGTGTCAGCAGGGCAACCGGATTGAGACCGCCTGGCTGCTGTTGTGGGGGTGCGGGACACGAGTAGGTCTTCTCACAGTTGTCGCAGCTTCTCCTACGTAAAGTAAGAGCGAGAAGGCATTATATGTCCCTCCCTTTGCCTCTCACTGGATAAAGCTCTCTCGACTAGAGTATTAAGCCGGAGGGTACGGAGAGACTGCCAGAACGAGTTGAGCGGTCTTCCGGGACCAAAAGTGAAAAACTCAAATCGAGGGGTCGAGTCCGGAGAGGGTTGCAGCCGTGGTTCGGGGCGCTCGAGCTTTCCCTGCTTCGAGGTCGAAAAAAGGCGTATTTTCCGCCTTTTTACGGAAAAGTAGCAGCCTTTTCTCGACCCGTTGAGCTCTTTGAACGATCTTCCTGGCGGGTGGAGGTTATCTCGCGGAAGCGGCGCCTGGGCCGTTCTAGAAACATCTACGAGGGCAAAGCCAGTCCGAGACAAACCTTTACCCCGACTTGGAAGATGGCATCCTCCGACGAGAAGCAGAGAGTCTTCCCTGTGTAAGGAAGGCTGCCAATTGACGCTTCGTACTCGCAAGGCAGAAGCCCCATCATCGCTCTGCGTTCCACGTCTACGCGAGAGTAGATGCAGCGGAGAGGTGGAACGGGAAGATTGATCGGTGAGGCATCCGGAGATGAGTTTCTCCCGGGCGTCACCACTCCGGAGGTTCCGAGCATCCCGGGTTAATGTCAATGTCGACGATTCTCTCTGCTTCAGGATGGTACGCAGGGCCCTAGGAGGTGGGGACGAGGCGGGATGGGTAGGAACTTCACCGCGTTCGCCTGTGTCGCAGGGGCGAAAGCTCAGATGAAGAGCCGCCTGGCTCTGGGGGACACGAGTTCTTCTCACAGTTGTCGCAGCTCTCCTACGTAAAGTAGGAGAGCGGGAAGGCATTATATCGTCCTCCCTTTCCTGCCTCTCACTGGGATAAAGCTCTCTCGACTAGAGTATTAAGACGGAGGTACGGAGAGACAGCCAGAACGAGGTGGCGGTCTTCCGGACAAAAGTGAAAAACTCAAATCGAGGGGTCGAGTTCCGGAGAGGGTGCAGCCGTGTCGGCGGTCGAGCTTTCCCTGCTTCGAGGTCGAAAAAGGCGGGTTTTCTCCGCCTTTTTACGGAAAAGTAGAGCTTATTTCTCGACCGTGAGCTCTCGTGACGACTTCCTGGCGGGTGGAAGGTTATCTCGGGAGGGGCGGCGCGTGCGCCGTTAGGAAACATCTACGAGCGAGCCGTAGTCCGAGACCAAACCTTACCCCGACTTTGAATATTTGCCATCCTCGCGAAGAAGAAGAAGAGGTCTTCCTGGATGGGAGGTGCCAATGACGCTTCGTACTCCGCAGGCACGAAGCCCGATCATCGCTCCTTGTTCCACTCTCAGCGAGATAGATGCACTGCGGAGAGGTGGAAAACGGGAAGATGATTGCATTGAGCATCCGAGATGAGTTTCTCCCGGGTGTCACCACTCGGAGCTTCCGAAGCATCCCGTGTTAATGTCAATGTCCCGTCTCTCTCTGCGTTCAGGAGTGGTACGCAGGGCCTAGAGGCTGGGACTGAGGGCGGGTGGGGAGGAACTTCACCGCGTCTGCCTGTGTCAGCAGGGCAAAGCTCGATGAGACCGCCTGGCTGCTGGGGCGGGACACGAGTGTCTTCTCACAGTTGTCGCAGCTCTCCTACGTAAAGTAGGAGAGCGAGAAGGCATTATTATGTCCTCCCTTTGCCCTCTCACTGGGATAAAGCTCTCTAGACTAGATATTAAGCGGAGTACGGAGAGACTGCCAGAAGAAGGTGCGGCGGTAGTCTTGCGGGACCAAAGTGAAAAACTTCAAATCGAGGTCGAGTCCCGGAGAGTGCAGCCCGTTCTGGCAGTCGAGGCTTCCCTGCTGTCGACGTCGAAAAAAGGCGGATTTTCCGCCTTTTTTACGGAAAAAAGAGAGCCTTTCTTCTCGACCTCGTGACTACTTTGGCACGATCTTCCTGGCGGAGGCTGGTGGAGGGTTATCTCGGGAGGCGGCGCACTGGCCGTTCTAGAAACATATACGAGGCGAGCGAGTCCCGAGACAAAACCTTTATCCCCTACTTGAAAGATTTGGCATCCTCGCGAGAAGAAGAAAGAGGTATTCCCTGTAAGGAAGTGCCAATGACGCTTGTACTCGCAGGCAGACGCACATCATCGCTCCTGCCTCGCCACTCTCCGCGAGATCAGATTGCATGCGAGAGAGTGGAACGGGAAGATGATGTTGAGGCATGCCGAATGAGTTTCTCCCGGGTGTGTCACCACTCGGAGGTTCCGAGCATCCCGTGTTGATGTCAATGTCACGTCTCTCTCTGCGTTCAGAAGTGATGGTACGCATGGGGCCTAAGCGTGGACTGAGGGCGGGATGGGAGGACTCCACCGCTCTGCCTGTTAGTCAGCTGGCAAAGCTCGAGAGACCGGAGACCGGCCAGGCAGCTTGGCGGGACACGAAGTGCTTCTCACAGTGTCGCAGCTCTCCTACGCTAAAGTAGTAGACGAGAATGCATTTATATCCGACCTTCTTGCCCTCTCACTGGGATAAAGCATTTCTCTCCGACAAGAGTCCTAAGCGGAGGTACGGAGGAGACTCCAGAACGAGGTGGCGGTCTTCCGGGACCAAAAGTGAAAAACTCAAATCGAGGGGTCGAGTCCCGGAGAGGGTGCAGCCGTGGCGCTCGAGCTTTCCCTGCTTCGAGGTCGAAAAAAGGCGGATTTTCCGCCTTTTTACGGAAAAATAGAGCTTTTTCTCGAGTTGTTGAGTCTGTGGTTTGTTTTCTAGTCGGGGGAAGGTTATCTCATTAGGGCGGATTGCTCGGCCGCCTAGAAACATTTACGAGTAACGATGCATTTGAGAAAAACCTTTCCCCCGACTTGAAAATTGGCCCTCCGCGCAAGAGGATAGACCGTTCGTCCCGGCGAATGATGTCAATGAACCTCGTGGTCGCGTGGAAAGGATGGCGCGGCCCCCCTGCTCCTCCTCCTCCTCTCTGGGTAGTAGCGAGTGGTAGTAGGGGTTATACTCGAGGCAGTTTACTACGGGAAGGGTGTCAGTCAGCAGCGCTCTTCAGCAGTTCGAACGGAGACAAAAAAGCGGTCTTCCACTCCCCTCTACCGAACTGGCAATAACTCTGCTCGTGTTTGGATATGGAACTGGGGGTCCGCTTCTGCTGAAAAGCTCTGCTGTCTCTCCCTCTTCTTTAGTTGCTGCCAAGAGGGTACTTCCAAGTCCAGTCAAGAACGGGGAGAGAGCGAGGTTGGGTTCCCTTCTCTCTCCCAGCGCGTGGTGTCCGGGTTTGGGCTTCTAGCTTGGTGCGTGACTGTCTGTTGTCTCGTCACCCTCTCCTGGCATATAGACTCACGACGACGGTGGATCGCGAGGAAGTGGAATTCTGCTTACCCCTCTAGCAGTTTTCCGTGACCTTAGTCGAAAACCTGAAATCGAGAGAAAAATTCACGGAGAGGTGTCGAAGCTCAGCAGTCGTCGTTCCGCGGTTAGAGGCCAAAAAAGGCGGATTTTTCCGCCTTTTTACGGAAAAATAGAGCTTTTTCTCGAATTGTTGAGTCTGTGGTTCGTTTTCTGGTCGGGGGAAGGTTATCTCATTAGGGCGGATTGCTCGGCCGCCTAGAAACATTTTACGAGTAACGATGCATTTGAGAAAAACCTTTCCCCTGACTTGAAAATTGGCCCTCCGCGCAAGAGGATAGACCGTTCGTCCCGGCGAATGATGTCAATGAACCTCGTGGTCGCGTGGAAAGGATGGCGCGGCCCCCCTGCTCCTTCTCTCTGGGTAGTAGCGAGTGGTAGTAGGGGTTATACTCGAGGCAGTTTACTACGGGAAGGGTGTCAGTCAGCAGCGCTCTTCAGCAGTTCGAACGGAGACAAAAAAGCGGTCTTCCACTCCCCTCTACCGAACTGGCAATAACTCTGCTCGTGTTTGGATATGGAACTGGGGGTCCGCTTCTGCTGAAAAGCTCTGCTGTCTCTCCCTCTTCTTTAGTTGCTGCCAAGAGGGTACTTCCAAGTCCAGTCAAGAACGGGGAGAGAGCGAGGTTGGGTTCCCTTCTCTCTCCCAGCGCGTGGTGTCCGGGTTTGGGCTTCTAGCTTGGTGCGTGACTGTCTGTTGTCTCGTCACCCTCTCCTGGCATATAGACTCACGACGACGGTGGATCGCGAGGAAGTGGAATTCTGCTTACCCCTCTAGCAGTTTTCCGTGACCTTAGTCGAAAACCTGAAATCGAGAGAAAAATTCACGGAGAGGTGTCGAAGCTCAGCAGTCGTCGTTCCGCGGTTAGAGGCCAAAAAAGGCGGATTTTTCCGCCTTTTTACGGAAAAATAGAGCTTTTTCTCGAATTGTTGAGTCTGTGGTTTGTTTTCTGGTCGGGGGAAGGTTATCTCATTAGGGCGGATTGCTCGGCCGCCTAGAAACATTTTACGAGTAACGATGCATTTGAGAAAAACCTTCCCTGACTTGAATGGCCCTCCGCGCAAGAGGATAGACCGTTCGTCCCGCGAATATGTCAATGAACCTCTGGTCGCGTGGAAAAGGATGGCGCGGCCCCGCATGCTGCTGCTGCTTCTCACTCCTCTCTGGGTTAGATAGAAGAGTGGAAGGTGTATGGGGTAGTAGGGTGATACTCGAGGCAAGTTTACTAACGGAAAGGTCTATGTTCAGCAGCTTTCTTAGGCAGATTCCGAACGGAGTAAAAAGCGGTCTCTTCTCACTCCCTTACGAACTGGCATAACTCTGCTTCGTTGTTTGGATATGGAAAACTGGGGGTCCGCTTCTGTGAAAAAAGGCTCTTTCTCTCTTCTTTAGTTGCTGCCAAAAGGTAAAATTCGCATCGAAACGCAAGAGAGCGCATCACAGAGAAAACGTAGTCCTAGTTTATAAGCCGATAAACGCTTTACGCACGCTGCGTCCACGAAGCTAGTAAGTAGTCTCTTCAGCTCCCTCTACCGAAACCGCAGTAAAAGATGCTGCTAGCTGCTGCTGGTTTTATCTGGAATAGGAGCACTGGGAGATATCTGCATTGCCTTATAGTGCTGTTGCGAAGCTGCGTATCAGCCTGAACATAAGTAAGTGCTATTCATCTGACCGATTCTGTAGAGATGATGGAGCGTGCCTTCGCAATATAAGTATGAACGCTGTATTGAGCGAATGAACGACCCTTTCCTACGCAGCTCCAAGTCAGCAGCATAGAGTCGATAATTACTTCGGGCAAATTTGTACGCGTTATAAGCTGTGTATGGTAAAGGTTAGAAGTAGCAAGAGAACAGAGGAATCTCATTTCCAGAGATGAATAGTAGAAAAAGAGTCACGAAGAGAAACGAATTGAGAGTAGTGGTTTTATTTTCACTGGCTGGCAAGGAAAAACCTCACGAGAAGAGTTGCAACGTGTATAGGGGTGCGAGCTAGTCTTTCGGTTGACAGTCAGAAATGAAGGCTGACTAACAGTGCATATTGCAGAGAGTTGGAGACATAGTTAGAGGGAGGACGGCCAGACATTCTCGACGCATATCGTCTACTCCTCCGGTCGTCGCGCTAACATGCGTCACTGGACCTACAGCAGATAATGTCCCCTTAAGGAAAGAGTGCTCACACGCCGCGGAGGAAGATAGTTAATGATCTTCACTCGCGTATCTTCACGCTCCGCTCGACTTCCGCGGCCGACATCTAATTCCTGTGTTCCCAGCACAGCTACTTCAATGTCACTAGTGAACCTGCCACCAAGATTCAACTAGCCTAGAGCTCGAAGCTCAACGAGGCACTTAGTCTTACTACGTGTTCCCCGCTGGTGCTGGCTCTGCAAGGCCCGTATATCCCAGATCATAGCACAAATGTAGGGTTCGCTTATGAGGTAACATCTTGAGGGACCAGCTTCCACAAGTTCAGTGAATCCACTCTCGTCTAAATCTACCAGTTTCTGATGCGCGTCAGTAAGGTTAAGAGGGATGATGAGGAGCGGGCATTGGCTGACCTTAAGAGAAGTCATAGTTGACTCCCCGCCGTTTAACCCGCCCACTGCATTCAGCAGCTTGATTGAATATTCTTGTGCACTCTAGAAATTTCAAGAGCAATGCTGAGGACCAGACAGAGACAATTGCACATCCGCACAGTCAACACTGGTTGTGATCCGCCATCGGTGACGACCGCATGCTTTGTCATGTAAAGTTATGATCTCAAGTACAGGATTTCCCAAAAGAACTTACCAGCACATGCGGAGTTGTCTCTCACGTATGCCAGTTTGCTGAGACTTGGCACGCGTTTAGTAAGCCTGAGCAGTCGAAATCGAATTGATAGAAGAAGGTCCAAATTCGACAGCCTCGTGAGCAGATGACCGCAGTGCTGAGCACGTATTCTTCACCTTCGCCATGATAAAACCAGTACCCAGCTCGTCACGACAGACCAGCGCATTTGAGCACTAATATAACCTGAACTACGGCAGGCCCTGAGCACTCAAGGCCATGCGCGCGAAAGGTCAATCCCTTGCTCGTCGGCTAAGCCGGCGCCTCTCGTATCACTGATTAGAGGGGCGCGACAACTGAAGGACGACGACGCTACCGTCCGCATCGGAAACCGCCAATGGATAGTCGCTTATCCAGATCCGAACGCCGCCGGAGCCCCGCCGAGCCGCTTCCGAAGACAGCACCGAACTTGGCCCGCCCATTCCAGAGGCCAATCCTTCTCCGAAGTTACGAATCAAGTTGCCGACTTCCCTTTACCTAACGTGTCGAGTAGCTGATCCGACGACAAGAGACTGCGATACCAGTCTGTGTTGATATAGATCCTGATATAAGCGGTGTGCTGGAACAGCTCACTGTGACAAGAGCGCATCACAGATGACGATCTCGGACTCGCACTTCCATCTGTAGCAGCAATCACCTGCCACCATACACACGCCGTAGTGCGTATCTGCTCTTATACTCTTCTCTCTATA
>JABUQX010027499.1:0-10000 GCA_015478945.1 Trachelipus rathkii | reverse complement strand
TTATTATTTTAGCTACAAGAAGACGATTCAGTCACAAACGTAAAACGTTACAATTTCCATTGCTTGATCCTTTTGCTTATGTATATTGATGCTGCATTAGTTTTAAAATCTGGTTAATATGATCGCAAAGGAGTATAAAGTAAACTCAATCAGATGGCATTGCAAACCAAATCATTAAAGAAAGTTTAACTATTGGTAACTGGTACCGTACTACGAATTTGTGAAGTGAGAAAGTTGTTTTTCATATTTACGACAGGTTTGACTCTATTATCTGCTTTCTTTCACTTCTGTTTATCCTTCCAAAATATAAACCTTTCAACCAATCACTATATTTAAAAGCTGACTCATCAGCGTGGCTTCAATTCTCTGACAAATAAACTCTGGGGAAGTTCCAGTTTATTAAACTTGAGGTGATGAGTGCCAGCTGATGAGTGCTACGTGGTTGTCTTTTAAGCTAACTCAGAGATAAAGTTTGATTACATTTTATTAATATTATATTATATTATATTATATTATTTATATAAATTTATTAGATCCTTTTCCTGTGCATGGTTATTGCCATTGCCCAAGCCCAGACGAAGACTGAACTCGAAGCCTACAAGGAAAAATTCCCTGGAAGGTTCCCAGGCTTTGACAACCGTTTCCTTCACACCCCCCAATTCACCTCACTTTGGCAGCAACCGTTTCTTCACACATCCCAATTCACCACACTTTTCCAACAACCGTTTCTTAACACATCCCAATTCCCTACACTTTAGGGATTTCGCAAACTTCAGAAATTCACCCCACTACAGGAATTTATCCCCAGAACACAGGAATTTATCCCCAGAACGCCTTCAGGAACTTTTCGGAAACAGACCTTTCCAATACAGGAGCTGGGGACCTCAAGTCCAACTTTTGAGATCCGATAGACATGGACCAGATTTCGATGGAACTTACGCCTTGGAGTAAGTAATTAGATATATAATATATCGGTAGTACATCTACTATTGATACTCATATCTATATTAGTCATATGTAGCTATATGTGTAGCGTAGTAGCTTATCTAGTTATCTTACCCTATATATACGGTATCAGTTTGTTTAGTGCGTATAACCGTTCTATACTTACTATTCACCTAGGTACGTGTTGATCTGAGTATAGGTCCCTATACTATAGCGCTTGAGTACTAGTATATACTCTATACTACTAATATACTCTACTTATGCTAAATCCTTACTTTGTAACTTCTACTAAATTTCAAAGACACCATACCTGAAGAGTCAGACTGACTCTAACTAATCCAGAAACACTCAGATTTCGTAGAAAAGCTTTGAAAAATATAAATAGTTTAGCGTGCATTGAAATATATATACCTGCATAGCACATTCGTCGACTAACCCAATTAATTAACATCAACCCCCTGCCTAGGTGTAACACTTAACGGCAATCTAAGACTGAACAACTATACTACCCCTCAGTAAGCAAATGTTTTATTACCCTCATACACCGCATCAAAAAAAATAAAAATAAAAACAAAACTTTATGGATTTCTCCCAAAACTAAAATATTATATGTCTATGCGCTTTTAACTTCAGTTTTTTCTCAGCGAAGCATGGAATTAGCCGATCGACAGGGAGACCTCCGAAGGGATCCCAATTACGTATGAAGGACTGGGATCTTGATTCGGTAAGTATCCCGGCGAAACGATACGAACTTGGAATTGAGCTTAAACTGTTAAAAATAATAATCTTATGGAAATTATCAATAATAATTACTACACTAAATAATCAATAATTCAAAAAAGAATCGCCAAAACATGAATATCTTCTTTATGGATTCAAAATACTGCTCGCATAACATATAGCCATATTAATTAATTAATTAATTAATAATAATAATAATAATAATAATAATAATAAGTTCAATTCAATAATAAATAATATACATAATCAATAATAATAATAATAATTAACTAATAAATCAAGCACTAAATTTTCTACCTTTTTATTATTTGTTATCTATCTATTTATTGTTATTGATTCATTATTATTGATTTATTATTATGTATTATTCTTATTATCTATTAATTATTCATTTATTATTTATTATATTAAGAATTATTTATTATTCTATTATTGTTTATTATTATTATTTATACATTATTCCATTGATTGGTAGTGCAGTAGGTGATAGTTGTAGTAGTAAGTAGTAGTCAGTGTAGTAGTGGTAGTAGTAGTAAGGTTAAGTAGTCAGTTCAGTAGTAGCGTATACTAAAGTGTTATTTCTGCCACATCAGATACACCTCTCCAGAAGGCGTACCTGTACAGGTGTCTTACATCGCCGATGAGTTTGGATTCAGAGCGGACTCTTCAACCAACAGTCTTCCAGTTGGACCAGCACCAGCACATTCAGTGGCTCAAGTCAGGGCTGCACAAGAAGAATTCGCACGGTAATTTCCAACTTTTGTTTCTTTGTTTATGTATAGTGATAATAGATAATCAATAATTTAATAATAAGTAGCTCCTCATCAGCTATATTAATAATAAACAATTAATAGATACTAATAAGAAAATAATAATATAATGAATGTAATAATTATATGAATCTATAACATATGCATAATCAAAAAGGGCCAGGCGCATTAATCGCGTCGTAAAAGTATAACACTTACAGAAAAACCAATTACATATTTGGAATCAGCTGTATAAAGCTTATTAGCCAGAGTGTAAAAAAAAGAAGAAAAAATAATTATAATAATATATATATCTATATCTATATAGCTATATCTATAGGTATATAGTTATATATTATGATATTTCTCGTCGTTGTAGTATATAGTATATCGTTATTTATGTATATATATATACTGCCCATATTATAATTATTATATAGTTACGCGTATAGATAGCCTATTGTAAGTCGTTTATTCTAAATGATTTAAAACTACGAAGCACACCTAGAGTAAGACCGCATGATATCAGTTGTCGGGTCTCTCGCCTCTAGGTGGATCGACGGGGGGGAAAACGTCCCCCCCCTGTTCCCCCTCGGCTTCGAGGCTCTAATGGAAATTATATGTTTCGCTTGAACTTAATTTGTAGGGGCTTCGAGCCGATGGGGAAGAGGGAGACGAAGTTCCCCCCCTCGTCGTCCACCTAGAGGCCGAGAGACCCCGACAACTGATATCTATGCGGCCTACTCTAGGGTGTTCCGATTAGGTTTTAAAATCGATAAATAGGCGAACTTTAAAATAAGGTTGTATACACATTTTTTATTACACTCTGGTAATAAGCTTTATACGCTGATTCCAAATATGTAATTGGTTCTCGTAAGGTCATACTGTTTCGAGATAATTCTCCTGGCCCTTTTCTGGAATTATGCCAATAATAATTATAATAATAATAATAATAATAATAATAATAATAATAATAATAGAATAATAAGTCACATAATACACATAATAATGTATTCTCACACATAAATAAAGAACAAAGAATAATAAAATAATAATAATAATAATAATAATAATAATAATAATAAATATTATTATCATTTCAGAAAGGGTCAACTTTTTAGGTCACCACTGATAAAGGACACTAAGTAAATAGTATTGAATTAGTACCCCCAAAGACGTTCTCTTTTTTCTACCAAAATGTAAACTTTTAGCAGAAAAAAATCCACAAAATATGTTAAAATTATTTTCAACTTTGATATAATTTTACATTAAAAAAAATTAATAAAATTTTCGCTAATTTATTTTGTGTACTTTTTTCATCCTTTTAAAATGTTTTCATTTATATATAGTTCCGTGTAGGGATGCCCGATATCTAAAAACATCGATAAATCTCTGATATAGCTCGATATTTTGTTAAAAAATATGCTTGCAAAATGATTTTTTTGATCATCATTGGTATCGTTTTTAACTTAAATATTTCGATATATTATTATCTGTATTATAATTTTGATTATATTTATAATCCAATATGTATATATAAATTTTTGTTATATATTGGCTCTGATATTTATATATATATGATATAATATATATATATATTTAATTATCTATAACTATATTAGATATAATTATATATATTATCTATTATTGGTGTGAGTAGTCTATAGTATATATTATACGTATATTTAATTTTATATATAGTACCTCACACACTAGATATATATAATACTAGTATTAATTTGATAATATGCCTACACATATATACACACAAACATATAATCTTTATATATAGTTTGGAAAGAAAACTCGCTATAATATCCTTTATCGCTACTTTTAATATAAAGTGTATTGAGGGGATTTATATAGGCCATTTTAAATTCAAAGATATAAAAAAAACATAACATATATATACAGCGTGATAGGTCCTATTGTATGAGTGTGGTGTTATGTTGATAATAGAGGTTAATATGGCTGCGTTATCATATATCTGAGTTGGAGCTCTAGTAGTAGTATATATGATGTGAGTTTATTATATAGTGATATCTATGATCTAGTGTTATTGGGTCTATGGCGCGCTGGGTGGTATTTGCTATTAGGCTTTAGTTAGTAGAGGATGTGCTATAGATGATTGATGGTTTTAGTGAGTGAGTACTGAGTTGTAGTTGTGATATGTATTATTGGATTTCAGCGGGTTAGTATAGGTTGGTACTCTATTAGTTATTGTTTTATTTTGATGTTGAGGTGTATAATTTGGTTTACATGGTGAATTATGGTTTTGTATTATATAATATATATAATAATTATATATATTTATAGTAGGTTACCAGCTTTATTGGGTATAATAATAGATTAGTATTATTTTATATGATACGGGGGTAGGCGCGCTATATTTAGTGATTAGATTGGTAATAATATATATATTGCTATATTATATTAGTAATTGTACGTATTTAGTATTATATGTCCTATATATATACTATATAATGATATATATATACTATATATATATATATAATATATTATTATATACTATTAGTTAGTGTATTTTAGTTAGGTATTTCTCGATATGAGGGTTATTTGTTAATTATAGTGTTTGTATGTGATCGGTTAATATCTAATTTATAGTATTGTATTAGAGGGCGCTAGTATTATATACGGGGTTAGGTATATAATATGTTGTGTTATTTTACGGCTATGTTGTTTATGTATATTTGGTATCTGCGGTTTTTTAACGGCTATATAGTATTGTGTAAGTTGGGGTAGATAGTATGTGTGGTTGTTTATTATAGCGCTGGGTTTAGAGAGAGCTTTTGATGTTTTGGGAGGTAAATAGATCTTAATATGAGTACGTGTCGTTGATATTATGTTATGGTAGTTATTATATGTGATGTGATGTTAGTGTTAGTTGGCTTTTATAATGGAGTTATGGGGTGGGGTAGGTTGTGTAGTTAGTATGTCGGCTTCTTCTAGATTAGGGCGTCGTTTCGGATCTATGTTTGAAAGAAACAACGATAGCTAACTTCTATATATTGGGAATACCTTTGTGGGATGCTTAGGGGGTGCTAGAAGTTGTGGCTGCTAGTTTCTTTGAAGAGATGTGGGCAGCAGAAGTATAAATTGAATAACTAACAAAAAAAAAAAGGATCAATAGACAAAGTTTCTAGGGAATGTGCGTGTTTTATTTAACCAACGGCAGAATGATGTTGTAACGGAGATTTTTTTGCATTCTTGAACAATGAGCCGGTGTTATTTGTTTTAGGTTATCTTTTTATCGGTATTTTCAGTGTCTTAATACTAACCTAACGTATATAATATAATGTATATATATTTATAATAATATATATTATTATATTATATTACTGATAGTATATATATTATAGTAGGGTAGGTTATTTGTTAGTATTTATATATACTTTATATTAATATAGTATATAATGCCTATTATGTTTGGCTATATGCGCTCGATCCATAGAAAGTAATTAATGCCTGATCTCGCTCCGTTTCCGTGGTGGGTCCGTGTAATGTGACTTTTGTCCGATATATTATTATGATATTATATACGTATTTCAATATGGTAAGGCTATTGGAGTGGTAATATCATTATAAATTGACAGTATTGACTATGTAGTAGGTAGTTTGGGTATAGGTGAATATTATTTTGTTTCTGTTTTCGGTTATCGTATGAGTTGCTGGCGTTGCTGGATGTTATTATATTTTGAATTATTTTATTTGTGATGAGTAATGTGAGAGAAAAACACAAAACCACAAGGGAGAGAAGACTTTAATTTATATATATGGTAAAGTCCGGGACGTCTTATGTGTCAGTAACGGAAAAAGTGGTAGAGATGGGAGGAAATGGATCGTCCGTCGCAGTGCAGTGTGTTTAGTGGCGTTGGCGGCGGGTTGTTGTGCTTCCATAGCTTTCAATGTTTCTCAACGGTTCGCAAGAGTGTCTGAGTTGATGGATGGACGATGGCGTTGGTGTGCTAGCTATAGCGTTGTGATGTTGGATTTTGGGGATATTGTGGGAAGGTGTTTTGGTGAGGCTGTTTGATTTGCTGGACGAGTGTTATAGGAAGACTATATATTGAGGATAGAAACATGGCTTGGCTGCTTTCAGCTTAGTGAAAAGTGAAGTGAGCTAGTATTCATGAAGAAGTGCACTGATTTGGGAATTCGGGTTCATGTTAGAGATGTATGTTATTATTGTTCACGTACTATTTAAGTTGCCTTCGACGGAACAGCAATTCTTCAAATGATTTCTTATTCCAGTCTTGTGAACTTTGATGTGCATCTTGAGTTTTGTCCATTACAGCCGAGTTTATTTAGAGATTTGGGATGGTCGGAAGACGCTATCTGATTTTGACTTGGAGTGTGTGACTGGCTGGAAGTCTTGGACTTACGAGGATGATCTATTTATTAGTAATAGAGACATGTAGATTGATTTGTCTGATATCGTTTAAGAGAGTGTTTCGGAACTGGATGCAGCTATACGACTTATCAAAAGAAAAGCTGTAGTAATAAACAAAAAAAATATTTTTTATAACCTTTTTTATGTAAACGTTAATTTTTTTAATTAGATATTTAAGCGGCGAAACAATCGTAATCCCCAGTAGATGATTAGACTAGTCCGTACTCGGTATGTTACTGTAAACCAACTCACCCAGGAGTCGAGTCCTGTTTTCGGTATTCAGATTTTCTCGCAAATGAATATCTTCGTCCACACTGGACCACTGTAAGAGGCACACTATTCGGCCAACCAGTGAGGCTAGCGGACGTATAAGTCAGTGGGATCGTGAGGCTTGTCTCGATGTGGGATCTGCAAGATGGTTCTTTTATGGTAACGGTGGCAGAATGATATATAGATAAGTTTTAGTGTAGAATATTTTCGGATGAAATATAAGGCGGATGTATAGTTAACTAGATAGCTATGCTGTTTAGATTCTTTCCGTTTTTATTTCTAGATGTATAGTGAGGTTTGGGTTTGTACTCCTTTAAATAATATTTAGGGTGATTATACGTATAGAGTAGGTAGTGATATATTGGTGTTTATTACTGTAGTTTATATGTATTTTGCTAGCTATCGGGGCTTATTATTTAGTGCTGGTACTATTTGTAGGTCAGTGTTGTAGGTGGTATATGTTGCTTATTTAATTATTAGGGTGATATTTATATAGTAGTTGATTTATGTTATTTGTATTATATAGTATATATATGTTATAGTATAGTGCTTTAGTAGTGATGTATTAGTTATATAGGTGGATTGAGATATAGTAGTATATATGATGTATATTTATATATATATATAATTACGTAATATATATATATCTATTCTATATTATATATAGTATTGTATAGGTTATGTGATATATATATACGGTGTATATAGTAGGCGTTGCATTAGTACGTATTATATCTAGTACGTACTTATGGTGATTGTATCGACTCCTTGTTATTTACTTATACCTATAGGTTATATATAGTATTTATATATATGTATAGTTGATGGTGTCGGGTATACTTGTATCTGGTAAGCTGGATTTGAGGAAGGTTTGCGGTAGACGGTGTATGTTATGTGATTGAACGTGAGTGTAAATCTATACATGATGTTGTTATTTAGTAAAGTCTATATGATTGTGATCTATGCGTAAGTGCTATCTACCAAGAAGACTATCTGATGTGGTAGATATTGCTGGTGTTTAAGAGTTCAATGCTTATTTCTGTGGTGCCTTTTGATGCACATACAGTGTTTTTATTTTTGATTGATACGTGTTTCGCTTTGACGATGACTGATGGTGTGAGTCGTGCATTTACAGTAGATTTGTATTTCATTGCGCTTAGTACATAGTTGTAAGCTATACGCGAGGGAGAGAGCATTTTACTGAGTCTTATTGTGGGCTGTTTTGCATAAAGTTTTACTTGGGTCTCATATGATGCGCACTGGGTTGGAGTCTAATGAAGTTAGCTAAATTAGGGAAGGTTGAGTGAATGTACTTGCATAGAAGCTGCAATTTGTACTATGTGGTTGGGATGTGCCTTGGTTCGGCCTTTATACGGAAAGATAGACGAAGACTGATCTATAAACCCCGTTGGTCAATTTTTTCGCTGTTGTTTATTCTTTGATTGGGGATGGCCTCACCCGAGAGTTGGGGGGGTTAATAAGGGGAGGTTTTACTCCTAATATAGAGGTTTGAAAGGGAATTGTTAGACTCTTATTGCATTATTGTCAGGTGTGCGGGAGTGGGGAGTAAGATTTATTTTTTTCCGGCCTTTTCAAAATATTGTTGTTTTCTTTTGAAAACGATATTATTCGGCTTGATCGATATGTAGAGAAAAGGTAGGAGTATTCGATAAGGTATCGGATTATTAGTTGCGCCTTGAGAATAATAGTCTAATCCTGTTTCAATTGTGATGTGAAATAGTCGATATTAGTTTCGAGCCTGAAGAGATATGATGTGTGGTGAATTTGTATTTGTGCGATTATATCGATATATCTGTTTGCGCCATCCCACGTCCGCTGGCGTTTAAGGAGGTAAAAAATATTTTGTTATTATTATTATTTGATGCGTACATGATGGGTTGTATATCCTGGGTTATTGAGTATGTATTATTAATTTATTATTATATTATTATGTATTGCTTTTATTATAGTTAGTTATTTGTTATGTTGTTATTTTGAATTATTGATGTATTAGTTGTTATGTTATTATGTTTAGTAAATGAAGTTAGTATTATAGTTCCTGACGTACGCACTTAGGTCGGTAGATTAATTATTATTGATGCCTGTTATTTTGATGGATGATTTGATTCTATGGTTATGTATTTTTATTGTGATTATTAGTGATAGTATATTGTATTAGGCAAGAAGTATGTTTTTGATCAGGGTGGAGGGTTGGGTCGATTTGCGTTGGGCGAATTTGATGATTTGGTTGATAGTTCTCGTTCTAGTTATTTGATGACTGATGCTTACTTAGCATGGTCTGTGAGTAGATGTTGATTGGCTCAGTGCTCGAGTGACTGAAATGGATGGCTTGTCTAGAAATATTGGCTTCTTAATCATGTTCTCGTTTTGAGCATAGAATAGGATATATATAATATATAATATATATAATATACTATTATATAATCTATAGTATATTATATATTATATATATATATATATGATATGATAATATACTATAATATATATATATATATTATATTATATATAGTATACTATATATATATATAATATATATAATAATATAGTATATATATATTAAATATATATAGTATATATATAGGCCTTGGCGGAAAATGAAAGAAGAAATAAATGAAGGGCAATAAAGAAAAATAGTGCCTTTAATAATGAAAGTATATTATGTGGTTCGAGTGTTATGATGTTGTGTGGCTAATTGGTTGCAAACTATTGTAGTGTTTTGGTTAGATCGCGATATAATCGTAAGATACGCTGGTGACGAATGTTTGAAGCTAAGTGCGCTTGTGGGGGGTGGTGTCATTAGGAGGTGCGGGGTGTTTGTGAAGAGAGGGAGATCAGTGGTTATATTGTTTTTTAGTTACCTGTA
>JABUQX010027498.1:72500-79341 GCA_015478945.1 Trachelipus rathkii | reverse complement strand
TTTCATAATTTTCGTCTGAAGGGTGGAGTATGTGCCTATATAAAAACATAAACACTCATGTATCACGTCTCGAGAATTTTTCGAATCTCTAACTTTCGATGTCTATGGCTGAAAATCTTTCTTCCTTCTACCTACATAATCTTGTGCTTCTGCTACTGTTCTTCTAGTAATGAAACAGATTTTCACGCCTTTTTTTGAAATATCTACTACTTCTCACGAGACATGTTAGTATTCTTCTCATGCAAATACTGAGGTCCTCTATTTAATGGATATTTCAATGTACACAAACTGAATGGGTGGGGTCCTTCTCATACTTGTTTAGGTGGGGAGGAGGCGTAATCATTCAGCAATCTCAACGATCTGGAGAAACTAATTAAAGAACCCACACCCATTCCGGATCGTCCAAACCGATTCTTGAACACACTTCAACCAATGTTTCACCACTAGTCCTTCTCTCTTTAATACACCACTTTCGCTCCTATCGGTAAATCTGACCAAACCTTTTATCTCTCAATTTTAATACTTTCTTCCAACAGCTCCAACCTGCCCTATGCGTTTTTTTCTGCCACTTTGATCGGGCCGATGGGGGGCCTTGCGTCGCTTCTACGCTAGCAATAATTGGATGGACTGCTTTGATCTGGTGACGCTTCGGCTTTCCTGCGATAAGGTGGGAGCTGTAATCGTTTGATGGATGAGCAGGTTTCATTCCTTCTCGACTAAATCTTCTCTCCTCATAATCCATGGTTCGATCGTGCATGCTCTCAGGCCATTCAGGCTAGAGGACAGTGCGTATCGGGGGTGGAAAAAATTCTCGTTTCCTATCACTCTGCTAATTTGTCATTCAGCTAGAAATCGTTGTAGGGATACTCTTCGTCGAGCAACAGCGGGCTTCATGCAAAATCGAAAGTGCGGGCCTATCCGTCATTATTCTCCTACTTGATAAAATCTTTCTGGGCCTTCTTGCCAAAAAATATCTCTAACACTTCTGTAATCTGTCTTTCCTCCTCTTATTCGATCTGATGGTTTTTGTTGCTAATTCTCCAACAGAAAAGGCAAATCTCTTCGGCCCCTCGCTCAATTCCTCTAATTCAACCCTAGACGATTCTGGCATTTCTCTAATCCTCCTCCTCCTCCTTCTTTTTTTCAGTAACAAAGCCACTTGCCTTTTGATTACATTTGATCGGGTGCATGGGCTCCTGAATCTATGAACGTTAGGAAGCGGGCGGCCGCCCGAGCATTCCTCCCCGAGTTTTGATGGGAGTGTTGCTTTCGTGCTGACCCCGCCCCTTGTTCAACTATTTTCTCTATGTCTTGCAATACTAATACTTTCCCTCAGTGTTGGAAGCACGCGCACATGTCCAACCTGTTCCGAAAAAAGGAAGCCGCTCTAATCTTTCTAACTATCGCCCTTATAGCTCTCACTGTATTCTATCTAGATCTTGAAACGGCTACTCAACTCTCATTTTCTGGACCATCTGGAGTCTCATTCCATTTATTTCCGATCGCCAGTACGGCTTTTCGGCGCTCGAGGTCTACTGGCGATATTTTTTCTAGCTAACTGATTTATGGTTTTCCGCCGCAGGAACTACGGGAGACTTGCGTGGTGGCGCTGGCATATACCAGAGTGCATTTGACCGTTGGGTGATGCACGCGGTTCACTGGCGTCTCCAAGGCTGCCCCTCCTTTGGGTTTCCTCCTTTCTCTTTGCTTACTTATGCTAGCTTCTTTTTCAAATCGCTCAATATCGGGTGTTGTTGATGGGCGACTTCTTCTTTGTCTGTCAATAGTGGTGTTCCTCAGGGTTCTGTCGTATCTCCTACTTTATTCTACTTTTCATTAATATTCTTCTCACCTGCACATCTAATTCTATCCACTCATATGCCATGACTCGCACCTTCATTCTTCAACTCATTTCAATTTCTGCTCCCTCTTTTACTTCTAGAATTGCCTCTCGTTGCTTGAATCTTTCGATTCTATTCTCGCTTACCTGGATAGGAATAAAAATTCCGGGCTGTGGTCGTTTCAACTTGTGAAATTCAATTGCCTTAAAAACCCAACTTCGCAAGATCTCCCCTCTCTAAGCACTCTTCTGAACTTCCTTAATCTCGTTCGACGGTTCTGTCGTCTGTCCTGTTGACACAATATAAACATCCTTGGGCCTTAACATAAACAAAAAAATGTCTTGAGAAACCTGCCAACAGTCACAAAGTTGTTGCTTAGTGCGGCCTCTAAGACAACTGGGAAGTTCTGTTTAGGCGCGAGACGTTTTTATCCTCTGTCTCAGTTGCTCCAGCTTATTACAGGGCCTTCATCCGCCCTGTATGAGTACTTGCTCTCAAAATTTTCTATGGGGCGTTGGTTTCCACCCGGCTCTTTGGATAGGGTCGAGTCAAAAGGCCAAAGAGGCTTATAAAACTGTTGCTCTTGTCCAGTTTCACTTGTGGTGCTGTATCTCTTTTCTATAGTACCGAGCGCAGGTGCTCGAGGGAACTTAATCACTCGGCGTACCACCACTTTACAACGCCCTTCGTAGCATAAGGGTGCTGTGTCGGCGCATGAGTGTTTTGTGTTGATATTGTTAATTCCAGGCTAGTTCGCTGTGGTATGCTTCCTTCTTTTCTGCCACCTCTGTTTTGTGGAATTCTCTTCATCTTCTGGTTTCCTGCTGAATTTAATCCTTTTCACTTTAAAGCCTGCGTCTGTGCTCCATCTGCGTAGTTTGCGTTAGTTGATGAATAACTGATGTGTGCAACCCCCCCCCTCCTTGAATAGGGGCTCTGCCCGTGAAGCGGTGGTGACAACTGTAAAATATATTATATATTATGTATATATATAAATATATATAATAATATATATATATATAATCATATATATATAATTATTAAGATATATATAATATATATATATATAATTATATAGAATATATATATATATATAATATATATATATATATATATATATATATATATATATTATATATATATATATATTATTCATATTATATATATTTAATATATATATATATATATATATATATATATATATATATATATATTATATATATATATATAGATATATATTATATATAAATATAATTATAAATTATATATATATATATATTATATACTATATATATATATATACCGGGTAAAGGTATAGCACAGGACTCCACATTTTCTGCGGAGGGGGTGCCGGCCCCTAAAAAATAGGAAATGATCGTAGAAGGTTTAGAAATTTGGAGGATGGTATAGAGAGGAACTGGAGTAAGTAGGGTATGGATCAATCTGTATCGCGATCCAGAGTTGGCTCCGGTGCTGGCGTCCCGGTGCGGAGCCTCGCGTAGTAAAATAATTGTATAATAATAAGGTATTGCGTGTCCTTTATTTATATTGTAATATGAACCCGTAGATCTCGAATATGAGGGTTATAAAGTCCGTAATGGGTGTCTGGGACATTCAAGAGGGGGGCTCCTCGGAAGAAGAGTCCAGATGTAGATATAGAGATGAGGAAGGCTGAAAATTTGGATAGTAATATAGAAGAATTGAGACAAAGATCCTTGCCCCTGTGGAGTATGAGCTGCAAACGGCACCGGTGTTGGAGCAATGTGCAGGTTGCCGAGTTAGTAAATTTGTATAATATAAAATATTTGGTGCCAAATATATGGTTTTTATTAAAGGTTTTTTATTTTTTAGCCAAAGATCTCGAATATGATGGCTTGTTTTGGTTTGAGGCCTTCCCCTGCAAGAGAGTGTTCGATCAGCAGGCTCCGTCAGGCGCGAAACAGGCGCGTGCGCTCTGCCCGGCAGGGCGCGACAACCCGTCGCGAGAGCGCAAAGTGTCTGCTTGTTAGTTGTGAGTAAACTTATTTATTGTTTAGCAAACAAAAGGTTTATGTTTTTACACACCCTAAAAGCAGTAAATACAGTAAATGTCAGTAAATCAAACCACGTCCACCTACCCTCCCCTCCCCCCCAGCCATGATCTATTGATATATTGATCATATTGATTCAAGTCATTTTTGTATAACATAACACAACAACATTTATTATTTTTATTTTATTGTTTAAAAAATATATATTATTTACTAAACTTTATTCTTTGTTATGTTTATAACGTAAAAAATTGCATTGTTTGACATACCCTAAAGCAGTAAAGATCAGTAAATTAGTAAATTCAAACCACCCTCCCCTGCCCTCCTCCCTCCTTCCACCATCCTATTGATCTATTGATCTATTAGTTCAAGTCACATTTCGGGTATCATTTTTGGATAAACATAACATTAAAATTCAAGTTCTTTATACGACTGACCAACGAATATGTGTTGCTAACGTACAAAGTTTTCACATTAATAAAGCTAAAATAGCATCACCTGAACTAAGAATATAAATGTACAAAGACAAAGCCTAAACACACCTTCGCACGAATACAGTGTTGACATCAACAAAGTTCCTCACTTTTACTACAGTACAGTGATCAACAAAGCATACAACAAAAACGTACCTATTCACACTTTGTAAAGACTTTATTCAAATCTAACACTATCAATGTTAATTTAAACAATTAACATGGTATATTTCAGAACAATAAATTATCATAACCTTGCTAATTATCTACTGATCAACGAATATGCTAACGTAACACAAGGTTTTCGCATTAATAAAGCTTACATAGCTCCATGAACTAGCAATATAATGCACAACGACAAACCTAAACACACCTTAAGCAGGAATCAACTCCTACCACTACCAACAAAGTCCCTACTTCACTACAGTGAGTGACAAACATTAGCAATGTTGAAAACTACGTAACCTATTCACACTTTGTTCAAGCATATCTCTAACACATTAACGTTAATTTTACTTGATACAATAATATTTAACTAAATTTATCATAACCCTTTAAGTAACTATAATACTGATCAAATCTAGTATATGGAAAAAGTCAACAAAGTCATTAAAACAAGAAAAATGTTACAAAGTTTTACACGAAATCAAATGAAGAATTTTAATCCCAACAATAATAATAATAAGGAAAACAAACTTTTCATCCAACATAACATATATAAATAAGTTCTTTGATAAAATTCATAGTACAAAGTGTAATAGTTTACTGATTTTAAGGCAGTAAATTAGTAAATCAAACCAGCCACCCCACCCTCACCCTCCCCACCCCTTCATGATCTATTGATCTATGATCTACTGATCAGCATCACATTTGAGTATCATTTCATATAAATATAGCATAAAATAAGTTCTTATGATACAACTAAACCAACAAATAAATTCTACCGTTAACAAAAGTTTCACATTTAAAAGCTAACATAGCATAATTCTGACACTTAAGGATATAATGTCACAACGGACAAACCTAACACCACCTTAACGCAGAATAAAACTACTAACATTAAACAAAAGTCCATGCTTAACAACGGTAAAGTAACTAACACAGCGTACAAAACGTAACTATTCACACTTTTCAAGCAAATCTCTAACATATCAATGCTAATTTTCCACCATTAACATGGTAATATTTAACAGAAATTTATCATAACCCTGTCTACATTATTCATAACTGACCCAACCGAATATTACGCTAACGCAACAAGTTTTTTAGCATTAACATATTAAATGATTAACAAGATTCACTTAACCTTACTTAACTCAAATCTCCAACCGAGTAATTGCAAACATAACAAAGTTTTATCCAAACATAACATAAAAATAACAAAGTTTTATCCAAACATAACATAAAACTAACTTCTTTGAATAAAATATTGCATAGTAAAGTGTAGTAATAGTTTATCGATTTTAAAGCAGTAAATCAATAAATCAGTAATCAAAACCACCGCGCACAATCCACTCCCCCCCAACCGTGTCCATGATCTATTGTGCTATTGATCTATTGAATCAAGTCATATTTTCTATTAATCATTTTCGATAAACATAACATAAAAATAATTGCTTTATATACTGACCAACAAGATAATATGCTAACGTTTTGACAAAAGTTTTAAGCATCAATAAAGCTAACATCATATAACCTGAACTAAGACTATAATGTACAACGACAAACCTAACATACCTTACGCCGAATAAACAGCCAACCAATTAAACAAAAGTCCAAACTTATCAACAGTAACAGTAACTAACATGCTTACAGAACGTAAAACTAGTCAACATTTTTTCAAACTATTCGTAACATATCAATTTGTATTTTTACATTAAACTTTAATATTTAATTAAAAATATATCATAGACATTACCTGATTATTCATAACAGACCAACGATATATGGCTAAGGTAACATTAAGTTTTTACATCAATAAAGTAACATATCATAACCTGAAACTAAGAAAATAATGTACAACGACAAATCTAACCATACCTTCACGTATGAATAATATCTGCTAACATTCACAAGTTCCCTTACTTATCAAGATAAAATAGCTACAGGACATGCAGAATTTTCATGTATCCCATTTTTCCAAACATATCAGCAATCAGCTAAAGATTACCTACCAAATCCTTAACAAAGTGGACCAATCTATCAAAGATACCAGCATCTTGAACGATGAATTGACACTATCTTCACCCAAAGTGTCTCGTCATATCAATATAACATCATTTTGAAACTATTGGAATAAACGTAGACTTTAGCAAAATTCTCGGGCAAAACCTAACGATTACTCAGCAAAAACTTAACCTAGCCCACGTCTAACAAATCATCACCAGTTAACACAGTAAATATCTTACGAAACTATCATTTCCTTAACAAATCAGTGTTAATTTCACGCGTTGTCATAGTAATATTTAACAAAACGTAACAGAAATTAAACCTAGCC
>JABUQX010027498.1:0-62500 GCA_015478945.1 Trachelipus rathkii | reverse complement strand
ATCAGTTACGAAAGCACCATCCCCATTCATTATCCTATTTGAAGATTCCTCTTACTCTCATTTTTAACCTTTCGCGCTTTCCTTCCAAGAAAAGCATCGATTCCTTGTAAGCCCCAACTTCATCTTCTTCCAAAAACTGTTCATTTACGAAATTTTTTTTCTCCCACTTATGCACTTTTAGCCCTTTTTTTTCCTCCTTGTATAATTTCAAAAATCTTTTCATTTGAGACCTCATCATTTGCTTTTAGCACATTCGACCAGCGACCTCTTTTTTTATTTAACTGACTGCATCACCCTACATTCCGCATCATCACTGTTGAGAGTTTTACTTCCTATCATAGCAAACCATATACTTTTTCTTGCACTACTAACAAAAGATTCCTTCATTTGCATCCAGATTTGTTCACTTTTCTTGGGTTACATTCAATGATTTATTCGCAAGCACTCTTAAATATTTATCCTTAATACCTTGTTCATTTAACTTTCTCATCTTAATTCTGAATTTCTTCAATCCCCCTAGCCCTCACTATCTTAGATCCTCACATTGAAAAACAACATAATATCCGATAATCCCATTCCCAGCCCCCTCAATGATTTAACATCATCACACACTTTTAACAAAACTCCTTCTTCACCAACACGAAAATCAATCACTTTTCACATCAGAGTACCATTCTCTTACTTCACACCAATCTAATATACCTATGAATAACTCTTGTGTTTTTGAAGGAAAGTATACTCACACAATAACACTTTTCTTACAGAAATCAATCGCCCTCCTACCATTCTGTTTTTCTCCGTGTGCGCCCCCAAATTTACTGCTATAATCATCCCTTTTTTGATCACCTATCCAATCATTTAGATCGCCCAACACAATCAATTTGAAGCTCTTACTCACCCCATCTAAAAATGAGATTTCAGATTATCCAGGAAATGACCACTCTCCCAACATCACCCTCAGATGGACCCATATACACAACCAGCATATACATTGGACTTTTTTTTAAACTTAAACTTTAACCATTAGGAATTCTAATGCGTCGCAGAAGCAAAATCCATTCTTAGCTCTGTGCCTACATGCTACTCATCAAAATCGCCAACTCCATATTCTCTCCCGGCCCTCTCATTCCTCTTGCACTCTGGCACACACGTATTTCTCGACCGCAACACTCATCTTCACCGTTCCTTTCATCTTTGGTTTCAGTTCACAGCGAGCAAATCAACTTTACAATTTCTAAATACATCCATCACCTCTCTCCGCTTCCTCTTCTCGACATTTATTCTTCTGACATTCCATGTACCCAAAACGGGTTCATACAATTTTTGCCGAAGATAAATGGTCTCTACTGCTATCAACGGACCAGGTGCGAGGACCTGCCAATAGCAATACCTAGCAAGAGTATAAGATGGTAGGGGCAGCTAACCAACTACCACTGTCCCTTTAATCGCCTTCTACGGCACGCAGAAACATACTTCTGTGAGCAATTCTTTTCTCCTTCGTACATTGGTATATCAGGTAATGTCGTGTAACGTGCGTGTTTGAAGGGAGTATGTAAAATGAAGCGCAAAAAGAGAAAGGCGCGAAACCATTGGCACTGGAATGTCATGGGAATACTCTTTACACAACTTAAGCCAATGGGAGATTACTTTCCGTTCGCTTCGAGTGATCGACTTCTCTCTCTCTCTCTCTCTCTCTCTCGCTCTCTCTCTCTCTCTGCTCTCTCCTCTCGTCCTCTCTCTCTCTCTCTCTCTCTCTCTCTCCCTCTCCTTTAATATATAGATATATATATATATATATATATATTATATATTATATATTATATATAATATAATATATATATATATATATAGTATATAATATATAATATATAAGATATATTATATATATATATATATATAGAATATTATATATATATAATATATATACTATATTATATATTATATATTATATATATATATTATATATATATTATATAGTTATGGATAATATATATATATAAATATATAATTATATATATATATATATAGTTAAATGTGTTGGATGTTCCGGAGGCCTATTAAAAGGGAGACGGAGTACAACCTCGCGAGAGTCTATAAGGAAAAACCACACTACCTAAATTCAAAAGACGATCTCCACAAGGAAATATGTCGAAGAATTGAAGACAGAGAGGGAATGGATGTACTTTGCGATGAATGGACTTGAAATGAACACTTTTGGTGCACTCGGAGGGAACGTAACCCAGCCGTCTATCTTGACCAGGAAGCACTCGTCCTCTACCATTCTCTTTTTAGTGGATTTGATAGGGGATGTTAAGATCCTACCTTTCACGCTACCCCACTCTCCTGTTAGCACGGAGAGATTGGAATTGATTCCAGAATCAGAATAACAAGTTATATCTGCCTCTAGGGAAGATGAAATTAATGCATGCCTTTAGGTCAAACCGTCTCAGATTTTCTGCAACCATTGTTCACAGATGGTTCCTTTTTAAGATGCGAACCGAACCTTCAAACCGTTACGACCTATTCTCCACTGGGGGTAACCTTCCCACATATGTGAAGTCACCGGACAGAAACACGCATGCCTTCAATCCTTGCAAACTATCTATCAATAGGTAACACAGCTGAGAAATATCAAATGAAATAAAAAAAACAAACATAAACGAGTTATCACGATGAACGACTCAACAAATACAGATGTGAACGTTACCGACTATGATTTACGAAATCAGGACACCTCCCCCAAACGTACACCTATCGTAATTTATAAATTATATAAAATTCAAGCTCAGGCAAGATAACCCCCCATCTTCCACTCATTTATCAACACAAAAAAAAGAAAAAGGAAGAAAGAAACTGTTTTCAAAATGCTCTAGTTCACAATGAAGACTAACTTAATAATTAGAACTACCAATCAAATCAATAGAAATGTAATGAAAAAAAAAAATCACACAGTACTAATGATAAATCTACATCTGAGCATAACCTCCATCTCACAATCAAATACGGATTCCCAACACAAGAGAGTTGTTTTCAGGATCTGACTTATCTTACCCGGAAAAGAGACGCGTCCTCAAGTAGCAAAAAAATCTTATGAAAATTGACGTGGATTGCGCGATGTGATCTTCCTGGAATAATGCACTGTAAGCACGGACGACCACAAACTAACGAGGAACACGAACGACACAACCAAGAGTGATGCTCCTATAGGAAATCTACACCATCAATCGATGTACCTCGAAAAAAAATACAAAAATCAGACGTCACTCTATCGACCAGTAAGAGAACGGAGATAAACCAAAACAAGATAATACTCTAATATTCAATTGTTACCGCAAGCCTGGCAAACATTTTCATGACCTTCTCAAAAGATCACATCCCAAATACTATTTAACAATGACACAGTATATACACTCAACATACCAGCATACTTTCAAAAACGGACTTATATATCAATGCAAAAAAGCGCAGAAGCTGGCAGGAGATCTCACCACAAAATTTTCTAAAATAAAAAACTTCCATGCACGAGCTTTTCAACCAACTGACTGTTGCTTAACTTCACTCTCGCAAGAAGCAAACAGTAGATTTGCAAAAAAATGAAATACATAAGGACCTCTTAAAGAAGAGTTTATCCTTCCGATAGGTAACTGCAAATATTGTAATGCTACAACTTATTCTCCAGAAAGAAAAAACACACTAATCATAAGAAAGAAAACTCACTCCAAAATGCACAAAGTAATATCTACCCATGTGTCAAAAGGAAGAAGAAGAAAGTGAAGAGCACGAAGAAGTATAAAGTGATAATCAAGAAGATAGAAATAAGAACACACTTAATCACTAACGAGACACAGGAAGAGAATACTTGAAACAGAGTAACACCGACGAAACACACTAAAGATAGTAAAGAGAACCAACACCGCCACAAAAATATATACTATTTTGCATTAACAGAAAAAGATTCACACGTATCGTGAATAGATATTCAACCGAAGAGATTACCAACCCAGTATGAAAGCCGGTGTAAGAAGAGAGAGATAAGAGATAGCATATAGTAATAGAGAAGATGAAGTAGATAAGTAGAGATAGAATAATATATAGATGATAGATGAAATATAGAGATGAAAGTATAAGATGAAGAGAGTAAGAGAGTAATATATTATAATATGATATATAAGATAGATAAGATATAGACATAAGAGATAGATGATGATAGAGTAGAGAAGAGAGTAGAGAGAGATATAAGAGAGAGGAGAGAGAGGAGAGAATATATAGATAGTGATTATAATATAATATGTGACCAAGAGAAGTTTAAACAATTTAGTATAAATAATTTTAAGCACGAGGGAACAGAGACATAGAGGAAGAGATAGAGAGGAGAGAGAGAGAGAGAGAAGAGAGAGAGGAGAGAGAGAGAGAGAGAGAGAGAAGAAGAGAGAGAGAAGAGAGAGAGAGAGAGGAGAGAGAGCGAGAGAGAGGAGAGAGAGAGAGAGAGAAAAGAGAAGGAGAAGAGAAGAGAAGAGGAAGAGAGAGAGAGAGAGAAGGAGAGAGAGAGAGAAGAAGAGAGAGAGGAGAGAGAAGAGAGAAGGAGAAGGGAGAAGAGAGAGAGAGAGAGAGAGAGAGAAGGAGAGAGAAGAGACAGAGGAAAGAGAGAGAGAGAGGAGAGAGAGAGAGAGAGAGAGAGAAGAGAGAGACGAGAAGAGAGAGAGAGAGAGGAAGAGAGAAGAAGAGAGAGAGGAGAGAGAGAGAGAAAGAGAGAGAGAGAGAGATAATAAGCGATCATACATTTTATTTATTACATACACTTGAAAGGTGAACTCTTTTAAAAGGAAGCGATTTCATATTGATACAAGGAAAGTTAAACAAAAGTCATCCATAAGTCCAGAAGTACATGAGACTCACACAATACACACACGCTCACTCTCAGTATCTATACACGCAGACACAACAAACACAAATGATAGGCGGACATTCTCTTGCATATAAGGTAAACAGGACGGCACTGGACAGCTCAGTGCAAAATTTTTCTTTCAGTAAACGGAAGCTTTTTTACGCACTTGTATTATTTTTTGGCAAAATATATTATAGATCAGATAAGTATAGAGATAAATAAGATATATATAGATATAGTGTAATGAATGATATAATATAGAATAGTAATAGGAAGAGTAATGAAGTATAGATAGATATAGAAGAGTGATATATGAGATATATATAGAGTAAAAGATATAGTCTATATAATATTAGTAAATAGATAGTATACAAAAAGTTAGATATAGAGAAGATAGGATAGCTCTGGAATCTCAAAAGATTGATATAATCACCAAGATGAGGAATGAGAGAAGAAGTAATAGAGATGAATATAGTAAGAATGAGAGAGATATACTATAGAGAGAGAATGAAGAGGTATATAGATAGATAGAGTATAGATATAATATGATATATATTTATATATATAGTATATATATAAATACGAGGGTTAATAATAAATGAGGTCTCTAAAATATAGATAGTAAGTAAAGTAAAGATGAAGTAGATTAGTAAGAGTATAAATGAAAGGATATAAGAAACGTGAAGAAGATATAGTATAGAGAGAGAGAGTATACATTAAGATAGATATTGAGAGATGAGATATAGATGAGATAGTATATATATATTATATATATAGAGATAGAGAGATATATAGATAGAGAGATAATATAGAGTAAGATATATGAATGAGAGTAATATTAGATATAGATATGAATAGATAAAAATAGAGATAAGATTAGAATATAGAGGAGAAATGAGAGAAATAGAATTATAGATAGAAGAGATAGAGATAGAAGAGTGAGAGAGAAGAGAGAGTGGTATTTTTAAGTTTTATCTTTCATTTTCAGTTTTATTCCTTCCTTTAAAGGTTTAAAATACCTTTCAAATGACTCGCTGTTTTAGCCCGTTATAAGTGTTCTAAAGTATCAAATACATCCTCATTCTAACCTATTTCTGCTGCAATTTTTTTTTATTATACAACTCAAAGTTCACTATAAGTAATAATTTAGATATAATTAAGTAATACCAATTATATAATTTATTATTATAAACGCAACTTTAATACAGTACTATTCTTCATTTATATATTATAATATCTTTAATTTTTAATATTATATTTATTTAATTTTATTTTATTTATTTGAGGATATAATTTGGTTCATTCTTTACTCTTTATTAGACTCATTGTACTTAAAAGAATAAGACTTTGGCTAACTGTTGATGTACTTCTATGAGACTAATAATCATTACGTTAATCATGTTTTAAACTTGAATATAGGGTTTATTTTCACCGTTTAGTGGTGTAAATTATTATCTTTGTTGATATTCTTCCATTGTAATTTCATACAGGATATTAAATATTATTATTCAAATTATTGTAGCAACGATAGTGTTATCTTATATCAGATGTTGACTCCTGTTCTGAAACGGAAAAGTGGGTATAAGAAGAAGAGGCAAAGAAATTGTTCTCCGATTTTACATCAAACACAGACAGTTTATTGAGCAATATACTCACGGTGGATTTATTATATAGGTGACGGAAATAGTAAACGAGTAAGTATAAGTATATATAAGTACTAAGTACTAGTATAAAATAATGTTGTTTGAATAATTTGTTTTATTGCTATATATAATAATAATAATAATAATAATTAATAATAATAATAAATAAAATAATAATAATATTAAATTATAATAAAATAAAATTAATTAAATATAATTAAATAGAAATAATAATATATAAATAGCTTATTATAAATGTCATTAAATGATTATTACCATACCTACCATCATTATCACAGGTTGCTTGGAGACAGGTAATATTTAGTGGGTATAGTTGTTATATTTGGATTCTGAACAGTAGCCAGTACATAATCATATGAAATTATTCATTCTCACGAGATAAATTATGCCATATAGTTATTTAAAGCAAGTATATTATCATAACTAGATATATATATATAATCTAAAATTTTTATTAAGAAGAAAATTTGTTTTTTTTCTTTCGAAATTACTTTTATTATTTTTTTTTTTTTAAAGAATTTAATTTGTGATTTTCACCAGCAGAAGAAATGGTGACATCAATCCAGACCAGTTCTGGGTTCAAAAAAAAAAAAAAAAAAAAAAAAAAAAAAAAAAAAAAAAAATGGTGCTGGAATCAAATTCCATGACTCAAATGTAGAATTAATTGTAACATAGAATTATCATTCATTTCATAGTTTAAAAACATTTTGAATAAATGTTAAATAGTAACAGGTATCCATTTTCCTTAATATTGTTGTATTTTAATAATTTAAATAATTAAGCTACTTAAGTTAATTAGGTATGTTAAGCTACATACGTCGCATCCTCTAAGCCTTTTTATAATATGGTAATTTCTCTACATGTATAATGTAGTTTAACTTTGTATTTTGAGCAATGGTTTGGGAATGGCCACTGGTAACTCGTCTCTTATGAGGTAACTGAACTTATATAAAACAAAAATCTAGATAACTCATGCATTCAATATTACCAGTTTGTTTTTCACACATTTTTAGATGATAAGTTTCTAATAATAATTGAAAGCTAGTGTGTTAATAAATTGTCTTAGACAAAACTTTTAAGTCCAAGTCAAAAGAGGGATAATGAGAAAGATTTTAAAAATTAAAAATATTAAGTTTCACGACCTCATATTGAAGGCCGAGAATATTGATGAGTTTTTTATTTCAGAAAGGTTGTGAGAATTCCTAGGTAGGTAAAAGTTGTTTTATATTAACTTATTTTCCTTCGTCTTTATAGGTGTAATTCACCCCGCAGGGGGGGGGGGGAATATTGATTCTTATTATGGTGTTATGCTCTTGGTATACAACCTGGAGCATGACATAGTGATAAGAACCAATACTTGGGGGTCTTTGTGCATCCCTCCGGCCACAGCACCAGTATGTGCATTTGTGCATTAGCATATTTGTCACATATGTAATCTTTCAGCCTTCATTCTTTCCCCTCATTTTTCATAATAGTTTTCTGTTTTTTCAGTCCACTTTCTCCACCACAATTTCTATCTTTTTTTTTCAGAGAGGTAGAGGGATTCAGAGCACGCTACCTAACACCAGGTTTGGATCTTTTTCCTTGACCCCTCTGGAACATCTATAAAAAGAGACCCCGCCGCTTAGCGCGGTCCTCCGGGCACAAACCTCATAGGGTTCGACACCCATGAGGGGGGACTCTTGCCAATAAAACCGGAAACTATGTAAGAGAGAAGAGAATAATCAGTTGAAGGAGGTGACCTTGTCGAATGGCATCCGGGAGGTACCTAGAACAGCTCCGAAAAGAAGTGGCGGCCATTTTGACCTTTCTGTCAGAGATTTCGTTGCCAGTTACCCCTACGTGAAGTGGATACCATTGTGTTTTTAGAATATACTCCTTACACTTAGCTTCCTCTCAATCGGAAGTAAATAAACATATTGGTGGTCTTGGCTAAGAAATAGAATTCGAGAAAGGGCAATCATTATTGAAGCATGAGGGGAGGGGGTATGGGAGAGGTTGCGGTCAGGAAAGACAGCAGATGCACCCACACTGTCCCATGTTTTAGAGCCGTCAGTAAGCACTGTAGTAAATCCACAGTGAACTACGGTATGAGACAGGAATGATGCCTTTAACAAGGCAGCGGGGTGGCTAGATTTAAAGAGGGAGATCAGGACCAGGCAAAAATGGTGGGAGCAGGGAATAGCCATGGTGTATACCCTTCACATAAGAGAACGACCCTTCATCATAAGAGAACGGCAGCACCTTTGGAATGTTGAGGAAGTTAAAGATGTTATAAACTGTGTTTGCAAATGGTTAGTAAAGAGGATTCTGAGGTATCTCCCTCAGAATGGGTGTTAGAATAGAGAGTATTGGGGTTTGAAAACGAAGATAACTTGTGGACCTGATGTATTCCCTTCGAAGAGAGTGACATCACATCGGATTCAACTTCAAGGCTCACCCGAGAGGACGATCGGAAGGTTCCAATGGCGATACGGATCGGTTCGTTTTGAATGGGATCTAACAGGGGTAGTAGAGTTGGGGAGGCCTGACCATATACTACGCAGTCATAGTCCAGCTTGGATCACATTAGGGCGGTGTGGAGACGTAAAAGGAACTTGCGATCAACACCCCAAGATTTTGAGGTGAGATGACATAATAGGTCAACCACGCGATGACAAGTAGTTTTAGAAATTTGACTTTTGAAGTTACAGGAATGGGTGAACCATATAAGGTTAGGTTCGTGGGAGAAAGGTGCAAGTTCTTGGACTCCTTTTTTTCCTAAATAGAACTCGTGAGGTTTTGGTGGGTGAAAAATGGAATTCCCGAAGAAGCTGACTAGGACAGAAAAAGCAGCTTGGAACAGCTTTGTTGCAGTGGTTGGTTCGTGACTTCCCTGGGAATCACAAGGCCGAAAACGATGAGGAGCTTGTTAAGACCTTGGTCAGAAACTACGGCAAAATGGGTTGCAGGGTGTCTTTCAAAGTCCATATCCTTGATGCTCATCTTGCTAAATTTAAGGAGAACATGAGGGCGTATTCAGAGGAGCATGTCGAGCGATTTCACCAGAATATTTTGGACTTTGAACGCCTCTACTAAGGATTATATAACGAAAATATTATTAGAGACTGTATTTGGGTGTTGATTCGTGAAAGCAACGTACCGTATAAGCGTAAATTCAGAAAAACTTCACTTCTGAATATTTTGGGGTCTCTGTTGTATAAACTAAGAATAAATAAATGCCACTTTTGAGTTATATGTCGTTTTTTTTCTACTTTGTGTAACCAATTCACCAATTTTTTTTTTTATATTAGAATTGGTAAATTTGTGAAATATCATTTTCCTGGTCACAAAATCAAAGTTTGGAGGAAATATTAGGCATTTTTCATATCTTCTAGGTATAAAAAAATACTAAATTACAGTTGTTGTCAAAAGACAAAAAATGTGTTACATAGTAATCAAAGCAGGACCTGGTAAAGCTATCCATAAGAGAATGGGAGCAAAAGGAAATATCAATACAGGAACAGGAAGAAGAGTGTATCTAAACGTTCATGTGTAGGGAGTCCTGTGTTAAGACATCTCAAGGTAAATGGTGTTAGAAGATCTATAAGGATATTAGACGAGGTGAAAGAGTCGCCCCATAAGGGATGGCGAAGGTTGAAGTCTCCTAGTATAACAACCGGAGTAGGAAGCCGCTTAAAAAGATCTGCTAAGTCGGTCTTAGTAAACTCACTACTCGGAGCCAAGTTGATCGAGCAGACAGTAAGGTCAGTGGACATATGAATTTGTGCTGCCACTGCATGAAGTCTAGTTTGAAGAGGGACTAGAGAATAGGGGACAGATTTATGAATGAGTATTCTTGCACCTCCCCTATCGAGGTTAGAGGTGATTTATATTCCGACGGTTGAAAGAAGTCGCGATGACATAGTCGAAGTTCCTGCAAACATTTGCACTTTTGCAGGTTGTAAATATGTTTATTAGTTGAAGAAGTTCTTTAAAGTTAGAGTAGTAGCCACGACAGTTCTGGGTTTGAGGGTAAGAGCTATTAGGAAAGGCTGAAGAGGTTAGGAATGTTTTCTGTAGAAAGGCGATTTCTCAGAGGGACATGATACAAGTCTACAAAATATTTACCTCTATTGATAATGCGGAGAATAATAAATTCTTCATAGTAGAGCACGGACGGGAAACCAAGGGGCATATATAGTAAGAAAATTAAGAAAGCATGCCATCTTTATTTAAGAAAGCATTCATTCAGTAATAGAATTATTAAATTTTGGAAAATGGTTTACCACAGGAGGTTGTTGAGTGCGACTCGATTGCAACATTTAAGAAAAGAATTGGGATAGGTATTAGGAAAGTTAGAAGATGATAGAGTTATATTTGACAAAAGCCAAAGTTGGCGAGTTTTTAGTTACAATAGTTATTATGTTAAATATTTTGTATTTACATATAAAATTATTAAAGCTGTAGTGTGGTTAGCATGTACTTTAGCTATAGTTTTTTTTCTTATAGTTGTAGCCTTTGTGTATACTATGTAAGTCATTGACAAGCCCTAGGGTGCTTCGTGGATTTACATGAACATGTTGTTTGGTGATTGGTTCTATTGGCTTGACTGGGACAGTCTCGATATTCCCATTTGGCTTCTTACTATCTTTTTATTTCTAATTCATTGAAGGAAGGTGGCCATGCTATGTTATAAATATTATGAGGACAGTCTTTTTGAGACAATTATCTCTATATGGCTAGGGGTGATATTGGGGAGTAAAGGCTGAGACGTGGGTCTCGACGAGGAGGAGCAACAAATACTGGTGGTAAGGAATAGTCGTACAGCAGAGATTCGGGTTGTACGACCAGTTTTGGGGGAGAGGCTTCGCCATGAATGCGAAGCAAGTTGAGTTTCACCAAGTCCATGTTATTGTGTGGAATTGGTTGGTCGTTGGAAGAACCAAAATCCTCATTTTTAAGAATGGAAGCGATATCAGCATCAGCCAAACAAGCAGATTAGGAAATGGGTGGAGAATATGGGAATGTTTCTATGGAGGCAGTGTAAGAAGGTGACACCGGAAAAGTGTCAGGTTTTTGTAAAGAAGTTGGAGTTGTCATATTGGGATCCGCTGGGTTACGGAGGTATGATGCTAGAGACTTTGTCAGTGAGTCATCAGGTGGGTGATTTTGGAAAACTGGACAATTTGGGTTAAGATGAGAAACCTCTGGTCCCTTTCGTGCCACCAGCAGATTTAGAACGCTTGGAGCGCTTGCGGTGTTTGCGTTGAACGGTTTCCCATTCATCTCTCGGAAGCGCAAGAAGCATTAGAGAGAGAGAGAGAGAGTGGGTCATCTCATCGGGTTCCATTTGGGAACGTGATACATTTCATCCGCTAAGGCATAGAATCTTTTAGGAAGCGCTGAGGTAGGAAATTCGGAAGTAGATTATAGGAGGATTCAGAAGAGCTCTAATAATCCTGCAAGCTATTAGAGTTGGTTGGTGGGTTGTTCAACAGCTGTGATTGTTTGGGTACAATCTATTGAAGTCGCTGCTTTTGTCTCAGGAATAGATTAATGACGAAGTCTCTTCTGAGTTGCATTTTTTACATCTGGGTTCAGTGTGTTTTGCTTTAGAAATTCGGATGTTTTGTATTTTAGCGAATAATCTTTAGCTTGGTGATTAATCTTTTTTGTGTTTAGGAACATCTTTTTCAGGAAATTGAGCAACGGTGGGAGACAGATTAGTGAAATAGACGCAGGCCTCTTGGGTGTTTGGCGAACTCTTTGGGAAGGTATAAGACCGTGTTTTGGCAAAAATTGCTCTCCAAGCTTTGTTTTGGATGAACCAACATAGCTTCAATGTTAGTTGGTTAAAAACGAGTACTCTGAGTAGGGTTGTTGATGACATTTTTGAACGGGAGATTGGATCATGGGCTGCTTTCGTACTATTTGAGAAATCGGTAGGCAATGCAGGCGGGTAGGTTACAGTAACAGCTTGAGTTTCGCTAGAATTTAGGGGAAAGAGTTCTGTTCTACTGGAATGGAGTTGTGTTGGTGGATTAACATGCGGAGGTAGGGGGGGGGCTGCTGTAATTGTAGCACAAGATTGCCTTTGTCTTATGGGATATTTGACTTTGAGCTTGTGTATGGAATCAATTTTTGTTTGGTACATAACTCCAAAACCTCCTGTTCAAAAAGGTAAGACGGGCATTTTAAGGAAGATGCCATGTGGGGTTCACGGTTTTTGCAGTGTGGTGTGTTTTCACAGGGAATGGGAAATTATTCTCCGCACACTGGGCATATGTCATGCGGTCTCCTACAGTCTTTTCAGGGATGTCCAAACCGTTGGCATTTAAAGCAACGTGTGCATCGGGGAATTAACGTTCGAACACTGTGGCTTGTAAAATCTATTTTCAACTTTGAAGGTGGATAAGGGGAACTAAAGGTCAACAGTAAACGAGGATTTTGGGTATCAGGCGAGTTCCGACGAAGGGGAAATCTATAAACGTTTTATAACTGGAAATCCTTTCTGCTAGAGATTTCTTAAAATGACAGAAATATCTTCGTTTTTCTGTTCTAAAGAATAAATAGTGCCTTTGAATGTGTTTCTTATTTCATCAGGAGTGGAAATAAGAAGGATGTTTCCTAGAGACGTTAAGGATGACAAGATAGAACTTTGATTCCGGGTAGCAGCTTGAACAAGAAGGGACCCCATTTCTCATTAACGTAACAAGGGGGGGGGGCTTCAACTCCTAAAGCTTTTTCAAGTGCATCGCTAGGAATAATGGTTCTTTGCTCAGTAAGAGCTTTGGAGGTAGTGGATCGCAATAAGTAATATATCGGGAATGATGTATCAGCTGGCATTCCCGAAGAAGAGCAGCATATGTAATATAGAAATGAGAACGACTAGGACGGGGGGCATATTTTCTGGATTGCCCCAACCGGTTGGGCACCTAGGGTGTCAAGGGCGTACCAGGCGATGAATCGCTGAGGTTACGAAGAGGACTTTCAGGTGTAGTAGAAGGAATAAAAGAGGAAACACCTACTGGTCTAGGAGTAAGAGGGACCGAGGTGGGGTCAGGTGGGATGCCCGCGTTGATTTAACAACCTATTATCTTTACAAGCCATTTTCATATAAGTTAAACCACAGACTTCATCTCCATAGATGAGCAAATATAACAATAGAACGAATGAAATAAAAATAAATAACAGAATGCACCGGAAAAGCATATATTTCATAATTAAGGGTAGTCCTTCTCCCCACAACATATCACAAACTAGAGACTCCCACAACTTCCCGGACCCCACTCCGAAGGGTAGTCTTTGGACATCGAAGGAAAGTACTTAAAGGGACTGAAGGGTGGGAATTAAAATAAAAACGGAGGGATTGAAAGATTTAGGCAGTATGAAAAATGAGGGAATAGAAAAAAAGATTAAAAGATTTCGTATGTGACAATGCATGTACGAGTGCTGGGGTCGGAGGGACGCACGAAATTCCCCCCAAGTATTGGTTTTTGTTATTCACCGAAACAGAAAAGTAGAAGAAGAACATACAAGTCGAAAATAGAGCCCCCCCCCTTTATACCCCCCAAAGTGAGAACTCGTCGCAGTCCAAAAATTACACCCTAGGGTTTCACGAGACTGTGATGGACCCAAACTGTGGTATCTCGTCAATGTGGGGTTCATCCCCTAGGCAAAGCCCACATCCATACCCCCTCACAAAACCCCGCCATTCACTCCTCTTATGCACCTTTCTTCTTGCCTCTGCCAAACTCACATTCCTCTCCTTCAGGCATTCCTTTAGATCTGTACTGTGAATTTCAACTCTAAATTAAATAAAAAAGAAAAGAAAAACTATGATTTACTCAATATTTTATTTAAGATGGTTGCAAAAATATTTAAAAAAGAAAATAGCGCTTTGTAGTTGCACGAACCTTTCCAGTCACTCTTTTAGTAGAGGACATTGGGATGGAGATGACACACAAGACTGTTGAAGGGAAGGCTTAGATGTCTGTCACAACCAAAACAGCAGATGGAACCAATCCTAATGTAACAAATATCAGAAAAAAAACTAAATTAACACGTTATATGGTGAAGCAAAATAACTAAATGCTTTCTTTCGAACAATGGTATTCAATAGAAAGCTTACTCAACATATGGTATATAAAATTTCCCCCAAACTTAAGTCTCTTGAATATACTGTCAGTGTGAATCAAGATTTATAGTAATTATTGTCAGGGATGGCACGGAAAAAAATCAATTAATATAAATCAACTGATTTTTTCACTTAACTTTTTTGTTCCAAAAAATCAAGATTTTTTGCTTTTTTGGATTTTTTTCTTTTTTTTTTTTTGTATATTTAAGTGATTTAACTTCAATAGAAATAAAAAATTAAAATAATAATATTATAGCAAGGCTACTCTGGTTCAAATTCCTACACTATTGTCAACAAAGGATCATGTTTCAAACAGGTTTCTTTTATTTCTGAAGTAACATTTATCAATATTACAAATAAAGAAAGATGTTTGGAAGTATATAAGGAGGAAAAAAGAAATCCTTAAAGGTAAATGAACAGTTTGGAAGGAGGATGAATGGGGACTTAGAAGAAAATAGAAAGCTCTTCTGGAAGGAAGCGCGAAAGGTTAAGAATGAGAATAAGGGGAATCTGCTTAGAATAATGAATAGGGATGGTGCTTTTGTAACTGATGAAATGGATGTGAGGGGAGTGTGGAAAGAACACTTCGAGAATCTGTACAACATTAACAGAAATGAAGAGGAGATAGTGAATGTGTGTGGGTTTGATGGTGCAAGAAAGAATAGGTATTTTGGGGATGAGGTTATTAGCAAGGAGGAGGTAATGGGTAGAGTGAGAAAGTTGAAGAATGGTAAATCTGCAGGTATAGATGAAATTACTGGTGAAATGATCAAAAACGGAGGCGAGATGGTGATTGATTGGATTTGGAAGTTGTGTAATAAAGCGTTTATGGAGGGTATTGTTCCGAGGGATTGGTTGGAGAAGAGCAGTAATAGTACCCTTATATAAGGGTAAGGGAGATCAGGGGAACTGTAGGAATTATAGGGGAAAAAGTTTATTGAGTGTTGTAGGGAAGTATATATGGTGGTATTTTAGTCGAAAGAGTGCGTCGAGTGACTGAAGAACTGATTGGGAAGAATAAGGAGCGTTTAGGAATAGTAGAGGGTGTGTGGATCAGATCTTTACATTGAAACAAAGTGAAAAAGAAAATTGCAGAAGAAGAATAAATTGATTAGGGGTCATTGTGCAAACAGCGATGATATGATTAATAGGAAGCTCTATGGCAGGTCTGGTTAGCTAATATAATGGTGTTGGTGTTCGGCTCCAATTGAATCAAAGTATGTATGGACGATAGTGAGCGGGTTGTAAGAAAAATGCGTGTCAAAAGTGATTGTTTAAAAATTAATAGCGGAGTGAGGCAGGGATGTATTAGTCTCCCAGTGTGTTATTAAAATTTAATATGGATTTGATTCTTTTAAAAGAATTAAAGAAAGAAGTGGCAGGAAATTGTGTTAGAATGCATGGAGGAAAGGTGCAGTGGAGGGTGCCCTAACCTCATTATATGCGGATGATTGTTTGTGTGGTGAATCTTGAAGAGAGTTTCGAGAATGATGGTAGAAAGATTTTTGCGCAGGGTGTGTAAAAGGGGGTTTGAAAGTAAACCTAGATAAGATAGCGTATGTCGTGAGTGAGGACAGTCCCTCGGTGTGAAGTTATGTTTGATGTGAGCAGCTGGAACAAGTGTCTGAGTTTAAATATTTAGGGTATATGTTGAATTGAGAAGGGAACGGATGATTGACGGGGTGTAGTAGGAAAGGGCTGGTGCAATTAAACAGTTGAGTTGAATGTAAAGGCACTGTCTTGATGCGCTAGGGTCTTACATGAGGGTGTTCTTACGCTGTTATCGTATAGCTAGTGAGACTATGCGTCTGAATTAAGAAGTATAGATCTAAGTTCAATGTGTCAGAGGGACAATCTTAGGGATGTGTCAGGTGTGAGAAGAATGATAAAATGAGAATGAACTTATTAGAGAAGTTGGTGTGGTGTTGAAGAAAGGGGGAAATGAGAGAATAAATGAAAATATGTTGAGATGGTTTGGTCATGTGGAAAGGATGAATGGTAGTGGGTTGGTTAAGCGGATGTATTGTGGCGAGTGTGTTGAGAACCGACCGGCTGGGAGACCGAGAAAAAGTGGATTGAGTCGGTAAACGAATGCAAAGGGATGAATCCTTACATTGACGATCTACCATAGTGAGGGTCCATCGCGGTCCCATGAAGCTCTAGGGTGGATTTTTTGACTGCGACGAGTTCTCACTAATTAATGGTACAGAGGAGGCGGTAAGGCTGGGCTTTCTTTTTGAGTTTTGTCATATTCTTCTACAGCTTTTCTTTTCCGAAGCATGCTACGCAACTTACTAACAATCTTGGGAAATAAAAAGGAAGATGAAGAAGATATATATATATATATTGTTTTTTTTTCTTCAAGTACTTGTACTTGATACCATGTACTTGTACTTGAACAAATTCTAGAGTACTTGTACTTGACAAATTGTACTTGAACCCAAGCCTGACCAGCATATATCTTTCCTACAACCCTCAATAAACTAATTCCCCTGTAATTCCTAGTTCCCCTTATCCTTATATAAGGGTACTATTAAGCTCTCGTCCAATCAATCGGAACTATACCCTCCATAAACGCTTTGTTACACAACTTCCAAATCCACTCGATTACCATCTCGCTTCCATTCTCGATCATTTCACCAGTAATTTCATCTACACCTGCAGATTTACCATTCTTCAACTTTCTCACTCTACCCATTACTTCCTCCTTGCTAATGACCTCATCCCCAAAATACCTATTCCTTCTTGCACCATCAAATCAACACACACTCACTATCATCTCTGCATTACTGCCAATGTTATGCAGATTTTCGAAGTGTTCCCTCCACACTCTCCTCACATCCTTTTCATCAGTTACGAAAGCACTATCCCTATTCATTATTCTAAGCAGATTCACCTTATTCTCATTTTTAACTATCGCACTTCCTTCCAGAAGAGCTTCCTATTCTCCGGTAAAGTTCCCATTCATCCTCCCTCCCTCCCTCCAAACTGTCCATTTACTTCTTTTTTTCCTCCTACGTTTGCATCTTTTAGTATTCCTTTTATTCTCCTTATATAATTCCAAACATCTTTCTTTAGAAACCTCATCACTGGCTTTTAGTACATTGACCCACGCTTCTTTTTATACTTTTAACCGCTTGCATCAAATCTTCATTCCACCACTCACTGTTTAACATTCTTACTTCCTACTTTAGCACATCCACATACTTCTTTTACACTAGCTTAACAACCGCTGCCTGCAAGTGAACTGTGAATTGTTTCAAACTTTTTCACATTCAACTGATTTACTTAGAGCGCTCTTAAATACTTATCCTTATTACTTTGTTCACTTAACTTCTCACTCTTAATTATACCCACTTCCTTCCTTATCACCTTCCTTTCCATCCAAACCCCCACTAACTTAATTTTACATAAAAACATAATGATCCGATGATCCCATTCCTAACCATCACTGATTTAACATCCAACACATACTTCAACACCTTCAACAGCACCAAATCAATCATACCTTTTCACTTCGATACCATCTCTACCTACACCAACTCTAATATACTTATGGATACTCTTGTGTTTAAAGAAAGTATTACTTACACACATACCTCTCTCCTCACAGAAATCAATCCCCTTCCTACCATTCTCATTTTCTCCCTACACCCCAAAGCCACCTGTTATGCCATCCCTTTTTTGATCACCTATCCAACCATTCAGGTCCCCCAACACAATCAATCTGAAGCTCCTACTCACCCCATCCAAGACATCATTCAGATTACCCCAGAAAATCGCACTCTCCTCAACATTACCTTCAGATGAACCATATGTCACAACCACACACACCTTGACCTTTTGAAACTTAAATTTAACCATTAGAATTCTAGTACTCTCACACACAAAATCTACATAGCTCTGTACCACAAGTCACTCATCAGAATTGCAACTCCTTCTCTCTCACTCTCATTCCTTTCCACACCAAACCACTCATTTTCACCGTTTCCTTTCATCTTTGTTTCAGTCACAGCAAGCAAAATCAAATTTGCCCCTTCTAAATACATCCATCTTGTCCTCCTGTCTTCTCCTTAAAATTTATTCTCTGACTATTCCATGTACCCTTACGATTCATACATTTTTACCGAAAGTTAGGTCACTTACAGCGATGACGACCTTCCGAGGCATGCATTAGCATTCCTGGCCAAAAGATAAGTGTAGTGAGCAGCCAACCCAGCTACCAACCGCTCCCAATTTAATAATAATATATATATATTATATATATATACTATATATATATATAATATTATAATATATATAATATATATATATATATTATATATATATATATATATATATATATATATATATATAATATATATTACGTTACATTTCGGTTTAGTACACAATAAGTTCAGGTTATAAGTTTTGCTAAGTATACACAGTAAGTATGTGCCAACTTAACAAATCTTATCATAGCCTTAGCGAGTTTCCGGACCTAAACCGAAACCGTTAGATATGGTAACGCTTATTTCGTCATGCATGGTAAGAAAAATATTATATATAAAAAGAAAAAAGAAAAAACGATTATTGAAAAAAAAAAATCGATTTTTCGTCATACTACACGTAGCTCAACAATATATACTTGAATTAAAAATTACTAAAATAATTTGTAAAGTCTCTTGTTAATAATGAAATGTTTCTGATACAAACATAAACGAGCGTAACTGTAAAGTATGAAAGGGATGACTCAAACTCACCCAAAATATTAAGAGGTTTATCCATATCTTCATCAGAGAAAGTTTTTCTGGGAAATGTTGTGGAAAATCGGAATGACTGTGGTGGAGGGTCCTTGTCTTTGCGGTTTAGACCCACCCATAAACGTACAGCTGATAAGGATTCCTTAGCCTTAAATTCTTGAACTAAAGGGGTTCCTGAAGGCAGTCTTATCTAAATACAATTTATATGTAAACATTTTAAACATTTTTTAGCCTTTCATAAAAAAAAAAAAAAAAGTAGCTTTTACAGATTTTAATTTCAAAATTAAATTAACAAAAATTCATATTATTTTTTAAGAAGTTTTCCATTTTAAAATTTTTAAAATAAGTTTTAGAATCATACCTGTAGACGAGCTGTATCATATTCCTTCTTCTGTATGGGAACAGTGCTTACCGACGGCGTAGCTGGACCAGTAGTGGCTGCCGATGTTTCAGCAGATTTTGTTTGAGAGGTTGCAGACCCACCACCAAACATTTCCTTTCTCGCCTGCCTATCCCTTTCTATCTGTTCCTTCACTCTTTCACGCGCCATTTTGTCTTCCATCTTCTCACGACGTCTTTCCATAGCGGCTCGCCTCATTTCCTCGTCTTGTATCCTGATAACATAAAACAATTACTAAAATCTTTCGTTATTATTTTTTATTTTAAGGGTTTTTAGTAAGTTGGTCCTAAAACATTTTTTTTCCTGACATTAAAACCTGAATGTTATGAAATACAGATTTCAACCTTAGGGGATGGGATGGGGTTACCATCAACTACTAATACTAACAATAATATTTACCAACAAATAAGATGTAATCCGGAACGTACATATACTCTACAATACAAACAGACAATCAGAAGAAAGGAAGAATCCTATCTACTTCATACAAAATTTCAATAAACCGACTTCACTAGCAGCAGTAAAAAACATTATTTATAAAGAACTTTTATCAAAAATATATTCACATCCTAGTAGTATAATTAAAAATATCTTTTTTATAACCAGCTCCTAAATTCTATTCACTCTTGGGTTAATCCTCCTTTTCTTTCCTACATTTTCTCTTACTTCTCAACTCTCATATTAAGTTTTAAGTTAACTACAATTCCCGTTTTTCCATCTCCAATTCTCCTAACCAACCAACTTCATTATTACAACCTATCAACGTTGCCTTGCTCAACAATGCACAACACCTCGTCTCAAACTTACTCCAAACTTTAAATAATTTATAAGTACAACAATTTTATTTCACCGTCTTTCAAACACCCAAAAACATTTTCCTTCATTTATTGTATTTATAATTCTACATATACTACTACTACTACTACTACTACTACTACTACTACTAATAATAATAATAATAATAATAATAATAATAATAATAATCATATTGATTATTATGATAAATAGAAGTATCGAAGATACCTTCTCTTTGTGTCTGCAATTTCTCTGCTCATCTGAATCCTCTTTTTCTCTCTCTCGATCGCTTCTTTTCGTTCTTCTTCTTCCTTCTCTTTTCTCCTTTCTTTTAACTTTACTTCTATGTCCTTTAACTGAAATATAATTTAATATATATATATATATATATATATATATATATATATATATATATATATATATATATATATTATATATATATATATATATGCTCAGTATATATATATATATATATAATATATATCCAATATAATATATATATACTATACATCAATCTAGGGTTGGGCTAGGTGTGAGGCGAATTGATAAAATGAGAGAATGACCTTATTAGAGAGTTATTGTGGTCCTGCTGAGGGGAAAGGGTAAATGAAAGATATAAATGAAAGTATGTTGAGGCGGGGCCTTCGGTCATATGGAAAGGATGAATGATAGGTCCGGCTTGGTAAGCGGATGGTATAGGTGCGTGGTGGGTCTGCGCAACGGTACGGCTGGCCTCGCATGGAAGCCTCAAGCAAAACAGTCGGATTGCAGTCAGGTAAAGCGATGCTCCCTTTGCAGCGCAGAGCAAATTGAGAGTATTTGTGGTCAGGCCGAGAAATCAGGGTGCCAGCGATTCTAAACACGAGGTGGCGATGGCGGGGATTTGTGAGGGGCGGGCATATGCTTGGTTGGGCCCACCTGGTGCCAACGTGGCCGCCATGACCATTACATACGCACTCTCCATAGTGGAGGTGAGTGTCCATCGCTGTCCCCATGAAGCTTTAGGGTGGAATTTTCTGACTGCGATGAGTCTCACTAACTTAATGGTATAATGGGTGCGGTAAGGCTGGGCTTTTTCACTTATGTCATGTTTCTTTACTTGCTTTTCCTTTTTCCGATGGCTCGACACCCACCTTACTCCCATTCTTGAGAAATATAAGGAAAGAATAAAGAAGAAGATATATATAATATATATATAATATATAATTTATATATATATATATATATTAATATATATAATTAATATATATATATATAGTTATTATATATATATATATTATCTATATATTATATATATATATATATTATATATATATATTATTTTCTTCTACCTATCCCAGATTGGGGGTGAGGTGCGGAACATACACCGGAACAGAAAAGTAATAGAACATGACGCAAGTCGAAAAGAAAGCCCCCTTTATATAACTTAGGGGGATACGCTACCTGTGGTAATTGGCATAGTAGTGAGACCTATGGTATGGAATAAGAGGTATAGATCTAAGGTACAAACAGTGTTTAGTGGACAATCTTAGGGGTGTGTATTAGGTGTGAGAAGAATTTGATAATAAATTGAGGATAAACGTTATAGAGGTTGTGTGGTGTGAAGAAAGGCGCAATTGACAGAATAAACGAGAGTACATTGAGATGGTTTGGTCATATGGAAATGATTGATGATAGTCGGTTGGTTAAGCGGATGTATAGTGGTGAGTGTGTTGGGAATCGACCGGCTGGGAGACCGAAGAAAAAGTTGGATGAGGCAGTAAAGGAATGGCTGGGGAGAGGAATGTGGGTGTGGCAGAAGGCGAGAAGAAAGGCATAATAGGAGTGAATGGCGGGGTTTGTGTGAGGGTATGGTTGTGGGCCCACTTGTACATCAATGAACCCTTATTGACGAGATGCCATAGTGGAGGTCCGTCGCGGTCCCGTAGGGTAAATCTTTTGTACTGCGACGAGTTCTCACTAATGGTATAAAATTGGGACGTAAGGCTGGGCTTTCTTTTCGACTTGCGTCATATTCTACTACTACTTTCCTGTTTCCGGTGCATGTTCACGCACCTTTACCCCCCGTTGGGAGAGAGGTGGGTGATGTGGTTGGGTGATAGTTATATATCTATATATTATAATATATATATATATATATATTATATATATATATATAATATATATACCTATATATATTTAATATATATATTATATATATATATATATATATAATAAAATCATCATCATCCGCCCCTTGGTTCCCCAGAAACTACCTCGCACCAGAAATCTGGGGCATGCATGAGCTTCTTGGTGCATAAATAAGTGATAACGGAACGCCAACTCAGCTATCACTGTCCTTTTAGTGCCACTTACGACAAGCAGAATGTACATTGTGGAAATTCTTTCTCTCTCACATACACAGGAATAAATGTTTTGAGCAATACAATAATAATTCAGCAATCTTTTGTGGCGTGAGTCTATGGAATTAGACAGTTGTTTTTCTCTAAAAAACTATACCTTTCCTATTATAATTTTCCTACTAATGAATGAATTTGAGTGAAGAGCGTGGTCGCATGGCAAAAGTTCTCTCGCGACCCAATCTAAATTAATTAAGCAGGATTTACGAAGTTTGAGTACACATTGCGAGTGAGAGGTTAGTGTGACTTATGCGTATGCCTACAAGGGGCTACTTCTTGGTGCTGGTATAGTGGTGGACTGAATGTCACTCACTGATTTCAGGTTTCACACTACGAAGCTTTTCTTCTAGATCACCGGACCAGAATTCCCTCCAGTTATACTTAAGCACCTGAGAGTTGTAATTTAGTCAGATAATGGAAGAAGTTGTGCCTGATGGCAACAAGTAACTGAGATGAACAGCAACGAAAGAGATTTTAGATTTATTGTTGGCTTTTTCTTTAAGACCTCTGATGCTAATGGTAGGTGGCATCCAGCAGGAGTTGACATGTTTCTTACTTAAATGAAGTATTCTTAAGAGACTTTTGAAAGGGGAATTCTCTGGTGTAGAGAGTTTGCAAGGCTTGCAGGTCACTATGGGAATCAAAATATATGATATAGGACTGGCTACCATTCAAAACTGAATTCTAGACAAGGTCATTAATATTACAGTCAGCTTCTCTGTAAATACGAAAGTAGATATGGGTCGGGAAAGGCTGTTGCAGTACTACTTCTATCATAAGATATTTGTAATTATGATTAATTGAATGAGACTAGAAAGCAAGGTTCCTTGCTTGGATGGGAAGCCAAAGCAATAAAGATAGATGCTGTGTAAAAAGACCACGGAGTGTATCTTAGCAGTAGAACCATTGCTGTTGGCGAAAATGACTTGAGGCGGAGAATCTCTCTGTGAAGTGAGAGGCATTGTGAGTGCTTCAATTTCAAAGCTAACCTTGGGGTATGAAAGTTAGGTTCTACCCCAGAGACAATACCCAGACCCTAGATTTGAACAGGGTCAAACCCCTAACAGTATATGTATACATAGTGCATTTTTTGTAATGCAAAGATTTGTATATAAAATAGAGTAAAAAATTAAAATTAGTTTAAAATAATAAAAAAGTAAGGATATATATAAAGAGATAAAAGGAATAGTTGAAGAAAAATAAATTTTGGATTATCTATCAAGATTACGCTCTCAGATTTATGGGATGGTCGTTCTTGTTTATCATTGACTTGGTGTATAGTTACCAACGGGGTTGAAAGAAGAAGAAGAAGTATTGAAATCATTCTTGGATAGGTAATTACTTTATTCCCTTCATAGGAAAGTTAAGTATATACAGAAAATAGGATTGAGTCACAGCAGTCCATTAATCGGAACTATGCCAATAATTTTTTTTTCATTTTTGAGTAGGTGTACAGGGACCTCCACAGAACACATTACTGTAGCAATAATGTGTTAACAAACTAACAACAGTGTACAGTAATAATTATATAAATCTAAAATCAAAACACATATATAAAAAAACCCCCGGCGACAATAATTTATTTGCCACACACGGAATACACAAACATACCACAACACCAAGCGCAAACCAATGAAAAGAAAGCCAACCTACAACATAACATATATACATCCACAACAAAACATCCCAAACATCAACCGAAACAAAAAAAACAATCAACTTTACCTTCTCCCTTCCTTTCCCCCTTCCCATATTGCTTTTGAAACCTTCTTAGGCGACACACAAGCCCTATAACCTTGCAAAAACATACAAGAGAGACAATAAAACACTATAACCATACACACTTCAACACTAGCGAACTAAGAATTTTTCTCTTCTATTTCCACATCAGCACCACTGATCATGTATCCTCCAAGAGTAACAATAAGCCTACGAACACATATAATGACTTGTATCAAATACATTAGGACCATATAAAACACAAGATAACAAATTTCATCAGTTTGACCTGAATATTCGTTCGTCATCAATTCATGACATAAGAATAGTATATGCCAGGGACCACATGGAGTTGAAATATCCAGCCCATGCCCGCTTCCCCGTGAGCCGTGGAGACTTCTACAAATCCAAAAATTATGAATATATAAATTAATAGTATAATAATAAATAATAGATATATAAAAATATATATATAAATATAATATAGATATAATATATATAAATATAATATTATCCCGATATATACTGAACGCCCGTGGTGAGAGGTGGCTCACTCGACTCCATGCGAGAGAACGTTTCAATCCCCGAGCTCCGAGTTTATCCTGGGGGACCAAGAATTCAAAACTCGCTGTGAACACTTGTGCGACAGGCTGGGATAGCCGCCTAAAGTTCGATTTCCCGTATGCCCCCGGTTACCCTCGAGAAGGGATTAAGGACGTTAAAGGGAAGTTTTTTTATATATACTTTTTTAAAAGAATTACCTTCCTCTGTTGATCAAGTATTTTTGAAATGGTTCATACGATAATTGAAAGTGAATTTAAGAAATCTCTCCACCTTCTATCATTTAAAAAAAAAAAAAAAATTCAGAAATTTACTGACTTTATAAACAGTTTTAAAACAAAATTTAGATACTACTTGTATTTTTAGGTTCATTAGTAAAAATACTTGAAAGCACTATTTAAAATTTTTTACTAATGTATATTGTGTTGTTGAACAATGAAAAAAGTTTCAAAGATAATGTTTAGTTTTATTTCTATACTCTGGTATTTTCAGGGGAAGACATAGTTTTTCTCGCAACTGATATAAATCTTCCAGGTGCTGTGGATTGGGTAATGATGCAGAGTTGTTTTGGCCATCATTTTATGTTGGTTTTGGAGAAACAGGAAAAATTTGAAGGACATCAACAATTTTTCGCCATTGTGCAATTGATAGGATCAAGAAAACAAGCCGAGAATTTTGCATATAGGTAACATTTTTTGTCTTTGTATTGAAACATTTGTATTGAGAAAATTTAAAGTTCTCAATGATATTTTTTGTCATTATATTAACTAAAAATTTTACCTATTTCTAGAAAATTTTTTGGGATGCATATTTTCATATTAGATACTTAAATGTTTCTAAATATTAAATATTGTTAAGATTGGAGTTGAATGGACCTCGTCGTAGATTAACTTGGGAAGCTACTCCACGATCGATTCATGAAGGCGTCCAGTCAGCTATCATGAACTCGGATTGTTTAGTATTTGATACATCTATTGCGCAGCGTTTTGCAGACAATGGAAACTTAGGAATAAATGTTACCATATCAATGTGTTAAGAAATGTAAGTATAGAGAATATCCTGAATTAAACTTTAAGAAAAGCAATTTCTTTTAAGTTATTTAGATCTGCATGAAAATATTTTGGGAAAACTATCGTATATTAGGTATACGCAAGTACTATAAATGCGACTGATGTTCATAATAACTCTGCGACCGATGTTCATAATAACTCTTTACTAATAAATATTTTTAAAATGACTTGAATAGTACCTTAATTGTTTAAATTATTTCAACACTTTTTATTGAAATAAACGAATAATTTTTTTATCTGACCTTAGCTTAATTAAGAAAAATACTAGTATAAAGTCATTTTTTTTTTTTAGCATATTTATCTTAACATGTAAAAAAATTACTAATGAACAATAACAAATCATTGTTGATCCAACGACAGGGGATTCAACAACTCTTCATACAAAATTTTTTGCCATAAATCTTTAATCTGAGAAAAATTAGACTGAATAACAGTATTTTCTAGATTAGTGACATTTCTTTATGCTTATTTTAATTACAGCTCCAACCCAAGCATACGCCTGGAGTTAATTTTCAGAAGTCTACCTCCCTTCCCCACAAACTTCTTATGACGTCAAATAATATTGTTCTTCGATATTGCTTGATTTGAAAGTATGCCCTTAATGTTTGCTTCAATAGGATACTTTTTTCCTTATACTCTTATTAATATTGATCAAAAAAAGAAAAAAAAATTATTACTATTTTCTTATAATATTTCAATAATTATTCCTTTTTTTAAAATCTGAAAAAAGGAGCTCGGACGATGTAAAAAAAAAAAAAAAAAAAAAATTGGGCGAAATCATTTACATTTGACCCAATCTTAACGTAATCTTAGATTTGTTTTAATTGGTATTTCTCCAACAACACTTTTAGCAACTTGAAAAAGATATTTGATTTCCAATAAACTATCAATGGATTCCTAATTAATGACCATATGTTATTTAGTTGATTAAGGTGTTGAAGAAAGTTATAGAGCTGTTAAAATTTGCTAACTTACTACATGGTTTTCCTGGTTGGTCTTTTTAATCAGTTTTATATTTCACGAGAAATGAAACCTTTCAAGCTTTAGAATTACAAATATGAATTTTCAGTCTTAGCTCTCTAAATAAACATTGTTTATTTGGATCAATAAAATCTCCTTTTTGACCAAATGAAACATCGTTACCCTGCATAATAAGTAGTATTAGAATAAAAATATTTATATAACTTAAAACTGTATTTGAAATAATGAAATTTTTTAAGTATTTTTGTTTATAGTTATGTAAAAAATTATTAATGAACAATAAACAAATCATTGTTGATATTGTCTAATCGTATTTTATACTTACATTGTAGTTTTGAAGTTTTAAATCTTTAAAAGTCTCTTCTTGTTATTAAATATACTTTATAATATCCGATGCGTTGCTATTGATGGTTTATCTTTTCTACTTGCTAAAATGGCTGACATTTTTGACCCAGAAAGCTTTTCTTTCTTTTGAAGTACATTTCTTATACCATATTTCTCGAAATTGTTTGAACGAAATTCCAAAGATGAAAACAGAATCTTGGCATAACCTCGATAAAAGTATAATAAAAAGTACCAACCTAGTAGGGCTAGTTAAAACCTTTTTTTTTTTTTTTTAGGAAGCCAATTGTTAGATAGTCGCAATTCCGTCTCTTCATAGTAATTAAGTTTGTAATTAACCTAATTAAGTTAGTTAAAAAAGTTTGTCATATCGTGAAGTATAGGGCTCAAATTTTTTTTTAAATATATATATAGGGGCCTATTGGGTAAAAGTCACTTATTATAAACCTTTCTCTTTGTTGTTCTTTTCAGATTTGAAAATTATTTACTTGAAACCAAAGATTTAATTTTAATACCTATAATTATATTATTATTATTATCTAGTCTTTCATATGTTTACCATAGTATTTACAATTTAAATCGTCTGACCAGTAACTTAGTTTTTTCGCTCACGCTAACAGTTAATGTTTCAAATAATATATAAATAAATATATAATATAATAATATATATATATAAGTATATAATATATAAATATATAAATAATTAAATAAGATCTAGTATAATAATTATTAATATATATAAAATATATATATATATCATATATATTAATATTAGCTGAAAAAATTAAATATTACTAAAATTCTTTCATCACATGAAACAATTGTTGAAGTGTATAGTTTTAAAGAAATAGCTCATGCGTTTTATAGAAAACATTGTTTATATGAATGTAATTTAGAAATTATATATATATATATGATATTATTATATAATAATATATAATAGATATGTATATATGCATAATATATATATATATAATATATAGTATATATATTATAAATATTAACTAGAATAAATAATATATTAAATTAATATATAAATATATATTATATATATATACTAATATTATATTATATATATATATATATAATATTATTTATATGCCTAATAAAGATCAAATTTTTTAATTATGTTTCAAAGAACCTGTCGCTGCTAAATAACAGCGCCCAGGTAATTTACCACCTTTATATACAAATGAATGGGCAAACGTTTGTTTCACTGGTATTTGTGTCTGGCGAGGCGGATTGTATATTTCCTTTTTTGTAAATAAAATTCCTTATAAAAGGAGTCCAGTATATAAAATTCTAAACAATATTAATATTATAATAAAACTAATTGATACACACTTAAATGCATTTACATGCACCATAAAAATCACGCTCGAACAGCTGAGAGAGTTTCGTCTCGCGCCTATCAGCTGTTAACTGAGAGTTATCTAAAATTCACTCTCTCTCGGTCCTCTATTGGCACAAATTAAATACGGTATTTGATTTTCATTTTGTTGTTACACCTTTATTAATTGTTGGAATTGTCTGAAACTTGCTCCAGACATTCATCTTGTACTCTTCTTATTCCACCATATATAATAATTCATTGTTAACTATTTTTGGAGTTATTAAAATTTTTTGAAATGGACGCTACCTCACAATTAAAATGTGATATTTGATTCCATTTTTATAAAATATACATCTACGCTGCAAGTCACTTTCAAAATAAATAATCTAAGCCATAATAATAGCTATTTTATATGTTGAAATTTCCATAAGGTTGAACAGCCTACCTTCTACAATCATTTTTCCATATAAAGAGTACTTTTAATAGTTCGATTTTTATGGGAACTACATAATTTCGTTTATTGTAATATCCTTTATTTGTCATATAAAGGAAAAAAAATAGTTTACTTCAAAAATGGGGTTCTTGGGGGCTAGACCCTCCCTCTTTTGTTTTAGCGGTTTTTAATTATTTTTGTATTGTACACGTCAAATTGTATATATATATATATATATATAATATATATATATATATATATATATATTATATTAATATATATATATATATATTATCTATATATATTATATATATATATATAAATACTATATATAATATTATATATATATATATATATATATATATATATAATATATATATATATATATATATTTTTTTTTTTTTTTTTTTTTTTTTATATATTATATAATATATATATTATTATATATATATATATATATATATATATATATATATATATATATATATATATATATATATATAATATATATAATATTATATATAATATTATATATATATATATAGTATAATATATATATAATATTTATATATATATATATATATATATATATATATTATATATATATAATATATATATATATATATATATATATAATATAATACTTATATACTATATACTATATATATATATAAATATATATATATTTCTTTCTTTCTTCATCTTCTCTTTTCCAGACTGGGGTGGTGCGTTACATGCATCGGAAAGAAAAGCAGTAGAAGAATATGGACAGAAGTCAGAAAAGGAAAGGCCAGCCATTACCGCCATCCCTCTTAGCCATTATTTTGTGAGAACTCGGTCGCAGACAGAAAATCCACCCGTAGAATTCATGGCGGGGACCGGCGACGGACCTGGCACCTATGGTAAATCGTCAGTGGTAAGGTTCATCCCTTGGCCAAGGTGAGCACAAACCATACCCCTCACTAAACTCCGCCCATTCACTCCCAATTATGCCACCTTTATTCTCGCCTCTGCAAACTCACATTTCTTCTCCTTCAGAGATTCGTTTACTGACTCAATCCACTTTTTCTTCGGTCTCCGCCGGTAGGTTTCCCCAACGCAATCATCATCATAACATCCGCTGAACCACGACTATCATTCAATCCTTTCACTGACCAAACCATCTCAAACATACTTTCATTTATTCTCTGCATTTTACCCCTTTCTTCACACACACCACAACTCTCTAATACGTTCATTGCCTCCTTTTAATATTCTTCTCAACGCTACATGCCCCTAAGATTGTACTCTGGACACATTGAAACTTTAGATCTATACTTCTTATTCCAGACCATAGTCTCACTTCTAATAACAATAACACAGGTAACAACATTACCTCATGTAAAACCCTAGCACTCAAGACTTAGTCCTTTACATTCACCAACGATTTAATGCACCAGTCACCTTCCTGCCCATTCACAACTTTTCTACTACTACTCTGCACCATCCGTTCCCTTCTCATCCACACATGTCTTAAATATTTAAACTCAGACACTTGTTCCAGCTGCTCACCATCTAACACAACGAAACCTATATTGGAACCCAATATCGCAACCCCAACACCTTTTCGGCGACACTTTCTTTCCCCATTTCCATGGAAACAACTCCATATCCCCCCCACACATTTCTGAATCTGCTTGCTTGGCAGATACTGAATTACCGCTCCCATTAAGTTAAATGAGCATTTCTGGTTGCTCTTCCCAGCGGATAAACCAAATCCACATAATATATGGACTGGTTGAAATCAATTTAAATCTCGCATTCCCATAGGCGAAGCCCGCCCCTTCACCAAATACTACTGAAAACTCCTTTCCAAAAGCGGTCACACAACCCAAATCTCTGTTGTATGACTATTCTTTACCGCCAGGATATGTTGGCCCTTCTCGTCGAGATCCACGTCTCAGCCTTTCATCTCCATCTGAACCCACCTCCAACACTACCCCTAGTAACATAAGAGACAATTGTCTCAAAAAAGACCATCATCGCAATATTTATAACCACACCATGGCCACTTTCCTTCAATGGAATTGTCCGTGGCTACCACTCTAATTTTGAAGAACTTATTCAACTAAAACATGTGTACACTAAAGTGCATATGTTTGCAGGAATTTCGACTGTTTCATTGCGACTTATTTCAACCGTCGGAATATAAATCGCCGCTAACCTCTATAGAAAGAGGTGCAGGAATACTCATTCATAAATCTGTCCCCTATTCTCCAGTCCCTCTTCAAACTAAACTTCATGCAGTTGCACCACGAATTCACTTATCCACTGACTTTACTATCTGCTCGATCTACATAGCTCTGAGTAACGAATTTACTAAGGTCGACTTAGCTAATCTTTTTAAACAGCAGATTACTCCGGTTGATACTAGGAGCCTTCAACCTCCGCCACACCTTATGGGGTGACTCTGTCACTTCGTCTAAGTCTAAGATCCTTGTAGATCTAAACCCCCTTTTCCCTGGCGATGCCCTTAGCCAACAGGACTCCCTACTACGAACGTTTAGATAACACACAACTCTTCCTGTATTGATATTTCCTTTTGCTCCCATTCCCTTATGGATCGCTTTACTCGCTTTGATTATTTATACGGCAGCGATCATACCCAATTAGCTTTAAATGAGCTTCTACCAAGCCCCAATGTTAAACTAATCAAGCTGGCCTTATGGATCGAGCGTGAGTGCCTCCTTTTTAAATCAGCTAACAGCTATCTCTATTTTCTCACACATCATAACCGGTTATTCCGACTGTTGATGACTGCATTTACGCTTCTTCCAATCCAGCAAAGAGTTGTCATCTCGGCAGCGGAAGCTTGCATTCCGCAAGCAGGCGGTTGACAACCCCTTGGTGGTCTCAAGAGTGCGCACAAGCTAACCGAGAGAAGAAGAAACTACAGGCAATACAAAAGAAACCCGTTCCACCCAAACATGATTATTTTTAAAGCAGCACTGCCGTCGAAATCTCTGCGAATAATCGTCAAACACGTACACAATTTTTTTTTCGACTTACATCTCACTGTTAACTCCACACACCGTCTATCTTTTAGTGTGAAAGTTTGCACGGAAAAATCTCGTCGTTCCACAACTCTTCACCACAGTCCTCCGTTATGGTCCTCATAAGTTATAATTTTGCTAGCCACTCAAGTTCCTTTCGCTATCTTGAAGCCTTTCAAAAATTGAGAACTAACACTGCACTGCTAGATTACTCAACAGCAAAAGGGAAGTCATACTATTCCGTCTTTTGCATTGCAGAGTATCAAACTGCCACTGGTGAATATCAAAAGACGATGCCTCTTGGTCGCAGACATGATTTTTCGTACATCAAATGCTGCAGTCATATCCATTCCCTCGCACCCCATACAGCAATTTTTGCTAAAATCTTTTATATAGAAATAATGCTGGTTCGAATCTTCTTTTCCTCTATTTAGACCACAGCTTTTGTAATCCCTTCCCAAACCTAGGAAAGATCAGAAGTTGACGGACAATCAAAGAGAAATCTCGCTAACCTGTCATTCCTGTAAATTAATGGAGAAAGTGGTTTCAGGCCGCTTTCTCCCTGTTCTGGAGAGTCGCCAAGCCTTTTCAGTTTGGTTTCCGGAAAAACCGTTCGACTGCGGACCCCTTGTTAAAACTAGACCATGATATCCGGGAAGCTTTCTTAACTGGTGGGATGGTTCTTGGTGTCTTCTTTGATCTTGGAAAAAGCTTATGACACAACGTGAATGGTAATTCCTCCTAAACTCCTCATCGCTTCGTGTTTCCCGTGAAAAACTTCTTTTGTTCATCTATGCCTTCCTGTCTAAATAGATCGCATCCAGGTTCGGTGCTCTCTATTGTCACGTCACTTTACTCTGGATGAAGGCGCTCCGCAGGGTAGTGTTTTAAGTGTATTACTATTTGCTCTCGGATTTAATGACATTGTTACTTCTATCCCAACGACGGTCAATTTTTCTCGCTATGTTGATGACCTTGCGTTATATATAGCCGGTATCAGGTTGCCTTTTCTCGAACGGTAACTCCAACTAGATATTGAGAATATTTCACAATGGGGTGACTCCTACGGCTTCCATTTCTCTCCCACCAAAACCTCAGCAGTGCTTTTTAAGAAAAAAGGGAATCGAAGAACATGCCACCTTCTTCCAACAAACCTAACCTTATATGGTTCGCCCATTCCTGCAAATTAACAAGTCAAATTTTTAGGACTCATTCTAGGGTACCCTTGAAGTTGAATCCAATGTGATGACACTCTCTTTGAAGGGAATACATCATGTGTACAAGTTATCTTCGTTTTCAAACCCCAATACCGTCTGCTCTGTCACCGATTCTGCAGGAAACACCTCAGAATCCTAATTACTGGCCATTTACAAACACAGTTCCATATCACCTTCCTTAACATCCCTTTGCAAAAGGTGCTGCCTTTCTCTTACGACGAAGAGTACACACCTTGTATTCCCCGCTCCCACCATTTGCTTGGCCCTAACCTCTCTCTCCAAATCTAGCCACCCTGCTGCCTTATTAAAGGCATCATTTCTGTTTCATTCCGTAGTTCACGGTGAATTTTCTCCAGTGTTTAGTGACGGCTCTAAAACAGGGGACAGTGTGGGTGCATCTGCTGTCTTTCTTAACCGCAAGCTCTCCCATACCCTCCACTTCATGCTTAAATTTTTACGGCAGAATTAATGGCTATAATGATTGCCCTTTCTCTAACTCTATTCCTTAACCAGACGCACCTTTATGTTATTTATTCAGATTCACTCAGCGCCCTTCAAGCGCTTAAAACCCCTTATTCTAAAAACACAATGGTATCCGCTGTACAACAATTTCCTCGGCTGCTCCACTGCCGTAAGAAACAAATCATTTTATGTTGGACCCCTTCTCATGTAGGAGTAACTGGCAATGAAGTCGCCGATAGAGGTCAAAATGGCCGCCTCTTCTTTTCGGAGCTGTTCCAGGTACCTCCCAGATGCCATTCGACAAGGCCACCTCCTATCATCTGATTATTATCCTGCTCTCCGTCATTATATGTCACGGGACCCTCCTCCCATCTGCAAATTTTGCCGTCGCCATACCCCGCAATCTGTTCGACATATCTTCATTGATTGTCCCCCAACTGGACCCTATTCGCCGTCGTCATTTTCCTACCTTGTGGTCCATAGAACCTAAAAGATTGACCCATATCTTATTTGAATCTTCCAACTTTAGTAGTAACTCTATGTTTTCTTGTATCTCCAAGAAGCGAATATTCTTTCACATATGATTTTAGTTATGTAATATTAGGATTATTTATAATGTAAGGATATAATTTTATTTTATTTATTTATTTATTTTTTGACTGAATATTCATTTCGCCATTCAAATTTTTCCTGACATTCGAATATGTGCATGCCAGGACCCACCCATGATGTTGATTTTTTTTTTCAACTCAGTGGTGGTCCGCTTCTTTGTGAGCCGTGGTGGGTCCTACATTGACTAAAATATATATATATATATATATCATATATATATATATTATATAGTAATATATATATATATATATATATATCTATATTATAGTATGTATATATATATATATTATAATATATATTATATATATATATATAATATATATATATATAAAACTCACCCCCCATCCTGCCTTTTCTCTCTCTCTCAATTTAATCAAGGTTATGCCAAACATAAAATTTAACAAATATTTATTTCACATATGTACTTCAAAAATAATAATTCCTTGTTTTCCTGCAGCTATCAGAATTAAAGTAAAGGATTTTTAGAATCCCTTTAATTAAAAGAATAAAATTATTATTATTAAACAATTCTTTCCATACACTTCAATTATGGACATACATACTTTTTTTGTTTCCATTCAGAAGCCTACCCACCATTATCATATATCACTAACACCTGCCACAGCTCTTCCCTATTAATCCTGTCATACATCTGTCCCAAATCCATAAAACCTAAATACAATTTATTCTTCTCCCTCATTTGTTTCAATGTGAAAATTAAATCTACACATCCTCTACCACTTCTAAATGCACCAATTGATCTTCGTCATCAGCCCCCTCGATAACCTCTTTCAACCAAATACCACCCAGCATACTCTTCCCTACACACGCTCTAAACCAAATCATTTATAATTCCTACGGCTCCTTTTACCTCTATATAAGTGTATTATTACTGCTCTCTTACAATCCCTCGGAACTATACTCTCCCGCACAAACGCTTTGTTAGCACAGTTTTTCCATATCTGTCAATCCGCAAATCTCGGGAAGCATGCTTGATCATACAGAACTTGCTTTAAAGTATACCTGCGGATTTAAAAACATTCTTCAACTATTCTCGCTCTACCTATTTTCCTCTACACCATAAAAACCCAAACACATTTCACTATCTACCGCGGCATGTCTGCGCAATGTGGCAATTTTTTGAAGTGTTTCCCTGATGAAGCCTTCTCTGAAATGAATATTTGTTTCCTCATTTACAAAAGTGTCCATCATAAGTAATCACACCATGCGATACCCTCTATATTCCCTTTCTTAACATTTCCTCTTTCCTCATAACTTCTTTCTTTTGTGCAATTCACCATTTCCCCTCCTTAACATACGGGTTTAATTTAACCTCTGGTTTTTCATCTACGTATGCACACTTCAGTCTTCCATTTTTATTTTATATTCATACACCTTTCTTTTAAGACCTCATCATTGGTTTTTAGCACAATCAACCATGCCTCTTTTTTTTTAACTTTTAAACCGCTTCCATTACCCTCTTCATTCCATCACTTCACTATTGACATTCTTACTTTCTACTTTGGCACATCCAATACTTCTCTTGCACTAACAAAGGCTTCCTTCATTTGTTTCCAGATTTGTTCGGTTTTCATCTCGTTCACAACATTCACTTGATTTATTTGCACATGCTCTTCACATATATTCCCTTTAAACTTCATACATGTATAACTTCTATGCTGCTAATTCTTCACGATTCTTTCTCATCTCTTTCCTCCCCATCTCCATGCCCACTAACTTAATCTTACATAAACAACATAAGATCACATTCCCACCCCTTCACGATTCACATCCACCACAAACTTCAAACATCTTGCATCAAACAAAATCAATCATACTTTAACACCATTCGATACCATTCTCTATATTTACCCCACTCCACTATACTTTATGAATTCTCTATGTCTCGAAAGACTGTGTATTACTTAACACACAAACCTCTCCTCACAAAATAACCATTTTCCTACCATTCGTTTTCTCCAGCAACCCCAAAGGCAGCCAGCTTATGCTATGCATTTTTTTTTCGGTCACTCTGCTAACGCATTCCGGCTGTCCAAACAAATCATCTGAAGCTCCTACTCACCCGTCCAAAACATCATTTCAGATTAATCCCAGAAAGTACGCACTCTGCCTCAACTTCACCATATGTTACACACCAACACTACCTCATAATTTCTCAAACCAAATTAGAAATTCTACGTACTAACCACACAAATAAACTCCAGCATATCTCATGTTCGCCACAAGTCACCAATCAGAATCTCAACTCTCTCCACCCAGCACACAATTTCACCATATATATATATATATATATTATAACATATATATATATATTATATATATATATATATAATATATATATATTATATATAATATATATATATATATATATTATATAATATTATATTATTATATAGTATATAATATATTATATATATAATATATATTATATACTATATATTATACCCGTATATATATATATAATAGTATATATATATATATATATATACTATTATATATATATATATATATAATTATATATATATATAATATATATTATATATATATATGATATCTATAATATATACGCGTATATATTTTATTACCGTGGGCCTGCAATCGGTAAGAGGCGACAGAGTCCGTCATGGCAAGGGCCCGGGTTCGATCCTATCCGGATCCTAGGTAGAAATTACCTAGAGAAGTTTCCCTCCTAGCATAGGGCCTATGCCCCGTGAGGTGCGAACCTTTAAATAATATATATATATAAATATATATATATATATATACTATATATATAATATATAATATATAATATATATATATATATATATATATATATATATATTATAATATATATATATATATATTATATATATATATATATTATTATTATATATATATTATATATATATATATATATATATATATATTATATATATAATATTCTCACTTTCGTTGTGACCGAAGTTTTTTGCCTTCTTGTTGGAAGTGAACATATTGTAGATCTAACCATTTCCATACTGTTCATATAAAATTTTGCTTATACTACCCTGTTGTTAGTTCTAACTGACACAGTATAGCCACATTCCTGTGCTGTTGAGGTCCCTGTACGCCTACTCAAAAAAAATATATACAGATAGGTAATGGTGTGTAATTTCAACTGTTAAAGTGTCATATCCACTATGAAATCTCCGTATGAGAGCGTTTTTTCGTTATAAATTTTATATACTTTGTATTATATAATTTGAAATTTCAAATGCTTTTAATGATTTTTTTTTTTTGAGCTATGCCATTCTTGCAGCAATTTGAGGAATATATACTAGCAGTTTTTTCACATTTATGAGCGATCAATAGTAAAAAAAAAAAAAAAATATAATTGCCTGTGTTTAATACTTTCTCTATCTTATCAAAATATATTTAAACAAAAACTAAGAACTCGACCCCTTTTTTATTTTATGCCATCAAAAAACTAGGATCGAAACATAAAATCTTTTTGATTTCATATAATAAAAAGTCATGATTAGAATAGTTCAAACAAGCTTGATTAATATCACATATAATGTATGTCTATATTTATATCATTTTATGCAATTTACCCCTACATTTTGATTTGAAAATTTTGAAGGATCTTAAACTGGAGTTTAAAGCCAAAAATTTTGAAATATATATATATATGACGTCTTTTATTGGGGTGTATTATTATTATTATATAATAATATTATATATATATATATAATATATATATATATATATATATATATATATATATATATATATATATGATATATATAATATATATATATATATATATTATATATATAGTATATATTATATATATATATTTTTATATATTAAATATATAATAGTATTATAATATATATATATATATATATATAAATTATATATATATTATATATATTTTGATATAATATATATATATATATATATATATATATAAAAGATCCACTCCAAATTTTCAGTAAAGAAGACTTGCTAGGGGTGTCAGGAATTAAGAGGCCATTTCCAACTCAAACTCCCTCCAATACGAAACTCCGACTCTTCATCCTTGGCATTAACAAGTTGATGAAGAAACATGATTTTTAAATACCTAAGGAACAATTCATTCACTTGGCTTTTTGGTGCTACATATTATTATTTCTGACATTAGTTAACAAATATGGTTTTCAGGCTGTAGGCCTGCTTCAGTAACTACACTGTAATAAAAAAAAAATTTAATAAAAAGCACATACCTCACATACCTATTCACGGATGGAAGCTCTTTATATAAGAAGTTGCTCCCCCATGACTAGCATGAGGGATCAAACTCGGGACTTCCACCACTCGAACCGATCGTTCTACTGTTTGAACCACAGTAGAAACAACACTAATATATTTTTCAAACCTATTAATTTAATTATCAGATTTTACTCCTCTCTAATGACACACACACACGTTTTGAAAGATATTTAAAAACAATATATTTAATGTATTTATATTTTGTTAAGTTCAATACATTGTGCGATTTCATATATATATATATATATATATATATATATATATATTATATATATATATATATATAATATAATATATATATAATATATATATATATATATATATATATATATATATATATATATATATATTATAAAATTTATCACATTCATTGTCATAATCAGAAGATGTTTCCAACAGTACAACTAAGTACATAAAGTGCATAAAAGCAAAAAAATTCCTTAACGTCATTTGTTGACAAGAGGACCCTATTATTGATCAATATATCTAAATTTCAGCATATGCGTATTGCAAACTTAACAGTGCTTATTCATATCAAAGTAGGTGGGGTAGATTAGAACTTCCTAACAATACAGTACATGGTGAAAAGAATGAATCTATCAAGTTTTATCTTCTTGTCCCTTCGATCTTCACTTCTTTGACTTAAATAGGAGTCTTAAAATAATCCATTCTGGTTCCATCTTTTGAAAACACTGTTATAGTTAAAATGGGTGTGATTAAAGAAAAAGGATACATAAACAGTTTATAATACTAAGGTTTTTAGTTAAGAACAACTAAGTAACTCCGGTTTTCAAATTCCCTTTAATTTTATCTATGCAATATTTTAGTGGCTTCAGGTTATCACAGACTTTCTTTGCATTTCATTTAATATAATCATTACAATTCTTTTTATCTCATTTATTATCTATTTTTTTTTTTTTTCCATCATAATGGAATAATCTTCAGTTCAACATTCCATCATTTTAATAGATTAGTTTCAGCCATATAATCTTCATGCTCATATTTAATACCACATTGCTTTCGCAACCACATATATTTATGCAGTATTAACCTTGCTATTATCTTGGCCAGACTTTTTAATTGAAATTTTTACAAATTTTCTAGTAAAATTACATGTCGCATCTAGTACATCCAGTGTGATAATGAGTATATTTTGGCTTTCAAATTCAATATTTTTTATGGCAAAATATATATTATTAAGGTACACGTATAATTCCTCCACATGTACTTATTCATAGTTCAGAGGTTCTTCGTCCACTCGAATATTGAATTGAAAAATCATCATCATCTTCATACATAAGCTGAAGCAGCACAAAAAAGGCAATCATAATTATCAAAATTTTTGAGGGAAAAAGAATCAATTTTTCATTTAAATTTATTTATATTATGAATATCTTTCTCAATCACAATTTTAAATACAAGTCTCAATATTTTTTCCTTTCTTACATACAGATCGATGACCAAAATAAACTTCAACTTTTTTCCAATAATGCTGGATGAATAATCTTATTAGCTCTGATTAAAAATTGGTATATTAGGCGCTGATATATAATAACGGTGATTGGAAACTGCTTCTTGTTTCTGAATTTCTATGGGGTCATTTGGAATACCCCCAAACATAATAAGATGTCCTCTGCCCATAAATAAAGTATATAAGAGAGAAGGCTGAGGGGCAATACCCAAAAAAGGAGGATTTCCTTCATTATCAACAGCCACAGAAAGCCAAACAACAGATTTACAAGTAACAGCCTTTGATATGTCTAGCAAGTGTGGCACTAATACACTATGACTATTTTTAATTTTTTTATCTTTATGTTTACTACTACAACTAGCTTCACCATAACCTGCACCAACATTTCTATGAGACTTGATTTTTTCCTCCATACGTGACAATACTTGCAACATTCGTTCACGATCCCTTGATGCATTAGGTCTAATAGATGGTCTTGCTCTTGATCTTAATGGATTTCCTTCAGAGTTTTCATCACTTGAGGAGGCAGAGGCTTCCCTAACTGGGGGACTCCGTAGTGCACCTCTTTGACCATTAATATTTAATTCTAAATTGTCAAAATTATGTTCTGCTTGTAAAGGAGGTTCCTGTATTAAAATATTAGAATTAGAGTTGGGATTCCAAATATTAGAAGGCTGTCTTCTGACATTACCAGGCACAAATAATACGCTCGCTATGTAATGAAAAATTGATACCATACAAAGGTGCGCTTCCTTCTTAAAATATTGAGTTTATGAGGGCATATTTTAAATTAGATTGTATCGGTATCCGAAAAGGTTTTGTTCTATATAGTTAGAGAATTTTGCTTGTACATATCCCCAAACTCACTTGGTCTGATAGTTGTTCTTTGCATGAATATCATTAGAGACCTAGGGAGGTTAGAATGTTGTCTTCACAATGGTGGGAAATTTGAAATAATTCGCCCATAATTATTTAATTGAAATTAGATGAAGAAGAAAGATTGGCCTCATACAAGAGGGGCGCTTCCTTCCAAAGTGAATATTTTTAGAAAACTTGCCGATTTTAAACCTTCTTACTTCGGTTTACGTGGGAGTCGATCTATATTATTGTTTTTCAAAGTTGTAAGAAAAATGTGCCATGTAAATAGACCCATTTAACAAGTAGACATTAAAAGAAATACGTGCAAAACAAATCTATCCAAATTGTTGGGTAGATACTACAGAACGTAAAATATTTAAGTAGAAAATTGTGGCTTGTCAAAATACTAAATACTCCTAATATATCTATAATACTATAAAATTTAAAATTTAATACATTTAAAATTTCTATATATCATATATAATATTATATATAAAATATATATATTATCATATATATATATATATATATATATATATTATTATATATATAGAGAGAGAGAGAGAGAGAGAGATTGTTATGAAAACTACTGCCTTCTCGTAGTTAATTAGTAAGATTAAATAAACCCTTGAGATAAAAGATCTTTATTTTTGATCATTTTATAAATTTTATTAATATTGCAACCAATTCACTTTAAAATTATTATGAATTCGCTTTGTAATTTAAATAAAAATATGTATAATATTATCAAATCATTTGTAGATTCATTACCTCTAGGTTATTGCAATCTACTTATATATATATATATATATATATATATATAATTAATATATATAAATTAATATAATATATATAAATATATAAATATATATATATATATATATATATAAAATAAGTATACTATTTTCTAGAAAGCATTATCACTTTCTGTATATTAGAATTTTATATATACTATATATAATATATATATATTATAATATAATATATATATAATATATATATATATATATATATACTATATATATAATATATATATAATTATAAATAATAGAAATATATATAATATTATAATATATATATAATATACCTGCCATATATATAATATAATATACACTATATATATTAATATACTTATACTACTATATATATATGATATTATATATAATACTATATATAAATATTATTATACCTATATATATAATTAATTATATATATATAATATTATACGATGATACTATATATATATATATATATTATATATTAATATATATATAATCATTATATATATAATATATATATATATATATATTATATATAATATATATATATAATATAAGTATATAATATATCTTCTCCACTACACTAAATATATATATATATATATATATATATAGTTACTATAATATATTATATATATATCATACCCATTAACATATATATACTATTAATATACATATATAAACTATAATAATATATATATTATAAAATATAATACTAAATCCATATAGATATATAATACAATAATAGTGAGAGTATACTATACATTATTATATAATATACTAACGTATAAACTATATATTAGATACGTTATATATATATATATATCCTATATATATATTAATATATATGTTAAATAAAAAAACATATTATAGAGTTAAAAATCACTTACTCTTTTTTTCGATCTTGAAACCACGCCATGTTGCGATGATGACAATATACCCGGTGCGCTACGATTACTGAGCCATCCTCCAACCAATAAAAGTTGGATTGAAGAACAATTATAAAGCAACCCATAGCTCCCATCAAGGCAAATCACAGGTTACATGTTGACAAATAGTTAACTTTATATGTAAATGTTAAATATTTGCTTAATAACGCAATTATATAAGATGTTAAGATGTTAAGATGTTAATAGGAAAGTAAAGAATTAACTGCCTTACTCCGGATTGAACCCACCAATCATGTTACGACTGTCGATGATGCTCCGATCGCACACGCCGGTTATATTTTCCTCATTAGCAATTCATGGCTTAGTTCAACCCGTAGAAGGCATTATAATTCTTACCTTCTATTATATGTTCTTTCTTTAACATCCATATATAATTGCGATTATTATGCAATACTTAACATCTAAAAATATAAAGAACGAGATAGGACAGGCTGGACACCACCTGGTCGAATGTTGCCTTTTGGGAGCTCGTGCTTTATTAATTGTCCTGAACTCCAAAATTTATCTGGGTTAGATAGACTAGGAGGAATCTTCAGCTCAGAATCGTAACGCCACAACAGTACTATTGATACCTCATCGCAACATGGCGGTGGTTCAATCCGGGAGAAGCAAGTTAATTCTTTACCTTCCATATTATATGTTCTATTCTTAACTTTAATAATTGCGATATTAGCACAATATTTAACATTGCTTATGCGAGAATAATAAATCTGATGATTTTTATCTGTACATTCTTGGTCTCTATAGTTTCGCTTATGATTGGATGGTCGGTTGGCTCGTTTGTTATGTGTGTTCGATGTGAGTCTTTAGTTGGGTTGGAGGATGCTCGATCGTAACGCACCGGTTATAATTGTCTTGTCGGAGTCGCAACATGCTGGGTGCTCCGAATGCGGTATGTAGTAAGTTCTTTACCGTCCTCTATTCATATGTTCTCTTCTTTTAACATGTGTTTGTTATAGTGCGATATGATTGTAGTTTATTAGTGTAATGAGTAGTGTAGAGTATAAAGAGACGTATGGATATCCTAAGTCGAGTGCGTGAGCGGCTCGGAGTGAATTGTATGCCTTTGATGGAGGTAGTGCGGGTTGTGATATAATTTTCATTCTATCCTCTATTGTGGGTTGGGGTTATGTATGGCTTCTCGATCGGTTAAAGATTGTCACCTTGTATATATGTGTCTATTGTTGTGATCTTTTTGGTGTCTAATTCTAGGAGATAGTTCGTTTTCTATAATGTTATCTTGTATATCAATCGTTGAGTGGTATCATATAGGGTCTATGTATTATGCATTGAGTTGGTCTGATAATCTGGTATATGAGATATATAGTAAAGTGTGAGTGAGTTAATGTTTTGTGATTATTTTGTTGAGTTTTAAAGTTTATTTATGGAGTTTAGTTGTATTAGTTGTGTTATAGTATATATACTATATATATAATTATTATATATTATTAGTTATATATATGTATATATATATACAGATATATTATTATATATATAGTGTATTTGTATTATACATATATTATATACTACGTACCCTTGGTTATAATACGAGGTGGTATACAGTGAATATAATATAATCCTATATATATAAATATATATATATAAGGCCGAAACCGAGACAATGAAAATATAAAATACAAAACATGTTAATCTATTTCGATGGTTCTCTCGTCCCTCCTGTTAGCATAAAAAAAATTAGCATTAACATAAACAAAAAACCGCCATGGAAACCTTACGTCTATTTTCTATACGGTTTTAGAGCTAATCCTTCTCTCCTTCTTGTTTCAACTCATTAAAATGTTATTACTTCACACTCTGAGCTTAATACTAAGAGAGGTGGAAGTGCAAAATTAACACTCCAGTGCCATTGATCCAGCATGTGTTGAACGAGGCGAGAGCAGTCAGAATCGTCCCATACATTCGTCCTTTCTCGTTTGACTTCTTTATTGATAGCCTCGTTAGCTGAAGAGGCGAGAGGCCAGTCAGCAATCCAACATTCTTAATTTCTCTTTGACTTCTTTTCTTTCTAAGGCTTCCGAATCTCTTCTTAAGAAGAATATTTAGAAACATCTTTGATCTTCTAATCTAATTTCTGATTGTCAGTATGGCTTCTGTAAGGACCACTCGACTGGTGATCTTTCCTTTCTCTCCGACTCTTGGTCCTCTGCTCTTCCGCATTTCAGTGAATCTCTTCCTGTGGCGCTTGACAATATCGAAGTTTCGATAACTTTTAATCAAAACTTCTATAACTTGTTTCTCTCCTGTTTACCAATAGTTTTTATGGCTCTATTGTTGCATATCAAGTACATAATAAGTATTATTATTTCAAATCATTATTACATAGTGGTGTTACTCAGAATTCTGTTTCTCAACCCACTTTTTTTTCTTAACATTGTCCATGCAATGATTCTACCTCTGTTACCTGTCACACTCTATTAATCTTAGACCTAGATAACTCATCAACACTTATCACTTTCGCACTCACTTCCCAATTTAAAAATACAGCAACTCATATCAACAGTAACAATGAATGATATTAGAGGTATAGAGACTTGAAGCACAAACTAATTGATTTTCTTCGTACTTTCTAATTGGGCAAAAGAAATCATGATTGTTTCATAGCCTCAATAACTCAGATTCTTCAATTCTATCTATTGACATAATCTTCCAAAGAACTTATAATACTTTTTCTTTGTAAAACACAAATTAACTTCTCCGTTGTAATGAGATATTACATATAGTTAGGAGTAAGTTAAGTTTGATTTGATGTCACATTTTGTTTGTTTTTCAACAATTTCTGAGATATATTGGGCTGTTCCAATTGTATCTTTCTCGATTAACTTCTTTTCACCTACCCCATTTGCTTAGTCTCTGCAAAGGGCATTGTTTTTCGCTCTTTATTGCAGTAGTAATCAAGTATTGATCTCGAGTGGATTCACGATATTGTTCTTCATAGGACATAAGGGTGGTCTAAAGTTAGTTCCTTAATTCTCCTATTCTCATTAACTCTCTGCATCTTTCAAAGACGTCGAACTGTTGCATCACTCTATCTTATTATTTGTTATTTCAATTTTCATCTCTTGTTGAATTTTTTCGTCACGTGACCTTTTCTCTTGCATTGAGAATCTCCTGGCTCTGACTACGAATGCAGATCGTTCTTCATCCTATTGTCTGTGCAGATCTCCTCTAACCCATGCTCTTAATTATACTGCTATGCTCAATCTTGCATGTACTCCACTGATAAAGTCTGAACACAGTCCATTATCTATTTTTTTCAACTGACCTTTTGATATGCAGTAATTTCAACGCTGCGTTATAGGCATGTAAGCTTTTCAATTATGGTCTCGCCTTTCAAGTTTTTAAAAACAATAGAATTTTTAAGCAGAAAATTACATAACTGCTCAGAGTATCGCTATGGATTTAGGAGAGGCATTCTAACAGTGACGGTTCTGCGTGTGTACTCTAAGAGCATGAGAAAGCTTGCAATATGTAGCATAAATGCCTTTTCTTACTAGATATATTTTCATTTTGAGCTGGCGGTTACTAGCGACATCCTCTACTGCTTAATTTTGTATTGAACATACTACAAAAACCTCCTGTTTAAACGGGTAAGTCGGCATTTGAAGGCGCAGAAGTACTTGGGTCCTCCACAGTATTTTAACAGTGTGGGGTATCTTCACCGAATGAAATAATTCCGCAGACTGCAAATATGTTTATTCGCGGTCCCCCAACAGTATTTCTTGGATGATCAACCGTCGACATTTAAGCAACTTCTGGTCGAGGGATAAACGTACGAACTATGTATTGTGAGCCTATTTTCACCTCTGTAGGATGATATTAGCGGTATTAATGGAGAGAAAACTTTATAAAGAGCTTCCTGGGGAAAATATATTAGTTTTGTCTGAAAATATTTTCGTCTTTCTGTTCAAAAAATAAATAGGCCTTTAGATGTGTTCTTATTTCATCAGGGTGATCTGAAGAGAGATTGAGAGGAATGTTTGAGAGAAACATTAAGGATATAAAATCTGAACTTTGATTCCGTTGCGGCTTGAACAGAAGGACCCATTTCTCATCTATGATGTACTTGCAGGTCTTCAAACTCTAAAGCTTCTTCAAGATGCACCGCTAAGAAGAAAGGTCTTTGCTTTGCTCTATAGTAAGAGCTCTTAGGAGTTCGTGAGATCGCAGTATTAATAATCGGGGATAGATGTATCGCAGCTATCGCGTGACTTTCCTGGGCAGGGTGCAGCATAGGAGTAAACGAATGGAGGGAAACAACTCTGACGGTGCCACGTGCGGGAGCCCTGACGTAGTACCTGGGGTTTAAGGGGTCATCAGAACAGCGACTCGCTAAAATTATGCAAAGGATCCTAAGAGGCTGAGGAGAAGAAGAAAACGAAAGTACGTGATAGCTCTACATTAGCAGAGGACCACGTCTGGGTCAGGCTGAGCCCTGACAATTTGTAATTGTTGTTTGTGTTATTAATTTCTTTTATTTAAAAACATTTTCCTTTTTTTGTAAGTATTTCTCTGCCAGCATTTTCAAAGAAACTTCGTCTCTCATTATTAGAGCAATATTACAATAAAAAAATGAAACATAAAAGTGAAAAACAGGATGGCGGAAAAGCGTATATTCTATAAGGAAGGTAATCTACTTCCCACCATCAGGTTTTACAGGCCAAGACCTACAAATCCCCCGAACCCACGCAGTATGGCTGCTTGAGTGGCCTATCGGAAGATCCTCCCTGAAACTCACGCCGGTTTATTCCCCCGTGTACACACTGGCACCTATGTCTTCACGTAGATTTCAATATACATCCAAAATGATAGAACATCTTCTCCTCAGTTGTTAGTCCATTGGTTCGGTTCCCTACAAGTGGTCACGTTTCCTAATTCAAAGGTTGTAAGATGGACCTTTTCTCTGTACCCCTCCTCATCATCCGAAAGGAAGTTTTTAAAGTAAGCGTGAAAACCCATGTTGGAAGTGATGCACCGATAGCCAAGGATTGTTACTTTGAAAAAATGGGAGTGCAAACTACATACCAAGCACATAAAGCGACTTTGTGCGGAATCAAAAAAAAGAAAGTGTACTGAATGACTGTGAAAGATAAGAAGTGGTGGATTATATAATACGGGAAAATTTACATGAAGAATGAGGGGAAAGAGAACGAAGGTTGAAAGATAATGTATGAGACAAACAAGTTGTATAACAATGGCAACATACCACTGTTGGGACGGAGGACACGCATTAAAGACCATCGACACTATTCTCATCACTATGCCTATGCCACAAGTGTTAGTATAAGCATATAACACAATAAGAACAAAATAGTTCTTACTTAGTTGATAATTATATCTATTATTATATATATATATCTATAATATATATATATAATATATTAATATATATATACTATATTATATATTTAATAATATTAGATAATATATAAATATAAATATAGTTATATATAAATATAGTATATAGTATATATATATATATATTATATATATATATATATATATTATTATATATATAATATATATTATAATATATTATATATATATATATAGATAATATATATATTACATATAATACATTATAATATAACGTATATTTATATATATATAGGTGTATGTCTTATGGTATTGTCCTGTATTATATACTATATAGTATATTATATATATATATATATATATATATATATATTAGTTTTTCAAAATCTATTATTAAGTATTATTCCATTATTAGTTTTGAGTGCTCTTATTCAAGTTTATTAATAATATATATACTATATATATATATATATAACTATATATATTAATATAAATATATATATATAATATATAATAATATATTATTATAAATATACTATATATATGCCAACTCCAGAAACCAACATGCATGTATCTAAAAACTATAACAGCTACAAGGAAAATAAATTAAACATTTGAATTCATCGAGCAGTTTCATTGCTGTAAATAAAAAATAATTATTTATCTAATATTATTAAAACACTTTAGATATTAGTATGATCATGTGGTATAACTCAACTAATAGAAAGAAGTTTTCACAAAAATTTAGTTTTTCTTTATCATTCTCTGGAGAAAATCTGTAATTTTCTTTATAATTTTCTTTAGTGGTTCTAGCCGACGGTAGAGGGGGGGACGAAGTCACCCGTCGTCCCCCGGTAGGCAGAACCCCGACTCAGTCCATCTTTGTGGTTTACCCCTGGGTATCGTTTAGTTTAAAAAAAGGAAAAATTCTTCTTTTTGCAACTGATGTTTCTACTTCGTACATTTGAAGAGAAATTCAGCATCTAGATTTGAAACATTTTTTAGAATTTAATTTTCAAATAGCTTATTTTTTTTTTTTTTAATTTCAACCATAAAAAATGTCTCCTGATTACTAAATGTTTTTTTTTATTTCATTGTAGCTGTTCTAGATTTTTAGTTACATGCATGTGCTTTTGTTCAGTATAAATTTTAGAATTATATATAGTATATACTATATATCTAAATATATCTATATAATATTAATTATATATATATATATATAATATTATTAATATAATATATAATATACGTATATATATAATAAATATATATTATATATATATATATATATTAAATATAGTATAATAATATTATATATAATATATATATATATATATTATAGTATATATATATATATATATATATATATATATAATATATAATATAATATATAATAATATATATATATTATATAATATATATAATATAGATAATATATATAATAAAATATATATATAATATATATATATATAATATATTTATATATATATAATATTATATATTATGAATATATATTAATATACTACATATTATACTCTTATCACCCACCACTTACGGCAAAGCCACTTATTCAGAGGGGGTGTTAAAACCAAAAAGTTCAATAAAGCAAACTTACGCAGATGAGCACAGACGCAGCTTTAAAGTGAGGAGATTAAATTGAGTAGAAACACAGAAGATGGAAAAGAATTCCACAGAACAAAGTGGCAGGAAAGAAGGAGCACCGCAGAACTAAGTCTGAGTGTTGCTTATACAACACAAAACTCAATGATGCGACACAGACACCCCTTAGTAGCTACGGGCGCGTCTAAAGGTGGATAGAGGAGGAAAATATCCCTCGACACTTTGCCCGCTACGGATATCCTATAGAAAAGAGATAAAGCACCACATCGCGTCGCAAACATAAGAGGGTCAAGTTGAACTAGAAAAACAGGACAGTCGATAAGTCTTTTTGCCATTGACTCGACCCATCCAAAAGACCGCGAGTGAAAGCCTGAAGCCCCAAGATAATGAGAACAGTACTCCATTACACAGGGCGCATTGAGCACTTGAATATAATAACTGGAGTAATTGATGAAAGAAGAAAAAAAAAGTCATCGCAGTCTAAAACAGAACTCCAGTTTCTTCTGAGGGCCGCTCTTAATCAACCGTTGTATGATGAAGTTCTCCAAGAATTTATTTTGTATTAAGTGTTAAGGCCTAAGAGATGTTTGATATTTCAACATTAGAGGACGAAGAATAACCGCGATAGAAGATAGAAAGTATAGAAGTGGTCTTAGAGAGGCGAGTTTGTAGAAGTAGGAGTTTTAAGAAATGAATTTCACAGAAGGGTAATCAGTATGAACCCACACCCGAGAAATTACTACCAGAATCAGCAGCCAGAATAGATATCCGGAAAGATAAGACGAGAGGCAATTCTAGAAATTAAAAGAAGGAAGCAAAATTAAATGAGCTTTACGAAGCAATGAAGGGTATCGAAGTCATCGCATATGGTGCAAATAAGAGTAGTGTGCGCAGTGAGGAAGATCATAATAAAAAGTAGAATATAGTTAGGATATAAGACAGAACCCCAAGGAACACCACTATGACCAGAACAAAGAAAAAGAAGTCCCCCATCAACAACAGCCGATATTTATGAATTTGAAAAAAACTAACAATAAGTAAGCAAAGAAAGGAGAACACACAAGAGGGAGCTTTGGAGAGCGGACGCGTGCCATTACCCAGGTCAAAATAGCTTATATCGTCAAGCGCCATCAACGCAAGTCTTCCCCGTAGATCCTCTAAGCGGAAAACAAAATCAGGCTAAGATAGAAAGTATTAATCCCAGCTAGAATCGTCACGCAGCAGCCGAAAGCCGTCCTGACAGCATCGAGAAAGAAGTGAATGAGATCATCCAAAATGATCTAAAGGAGAGCTGAGAAGAGTTTTCCAAAGATCTTAGATAAGAAATAAATAATAAGAGCATAGGCGAGATATAAGATCAGAACGTCTTATTTTCGAAATGGTTGGACATGTGCGTGCTCCAACACTGAGAAAGTGTTAGTATATCAACATAGGAATATAGTTATTGAACGGAGCGAATACACCGGAAAGCAACATCATCAAAAATCGGCGAATGACCATCCGAGGCCCCCGCACATCCTAACGTTTCGTAGATTTCCAGGAGAACCAGCACCCAGATTGAAGTAATCCAGGCCAAAGTATGGAAACTGAGAGGAGAATAGAGGGAGAAGAGAATGAGGAGGATGAGGAATGCCAGAATCATCAAAGGTTGAGTTAGAGGAAATAAGGATGCACGAAGAGATTTGCCTTTCAGTTGAGAGACATTAGCACAGAACCATCCAGCAGCAATAGAGGAGAAAGACAATTTACAAAGATGTTTAAGATGTTTTTGGCAAAGAGGCCAGAAATATTTGTCCAGTAGGAGAGAACCAAGGGAGTTAAGACGCATCTTTCGTTGATAGAAAGCCATTATGCTCGTCCGAAGAGCTATCCTACAACGATTATCTAGATACTGTAATAGAAAATTAGCCAGCAGTATAGAGAACGAAAGAATTTTTCCACACTCCCGATCCACGCTGTCCCTAGTAGCCTGAATGACCAGCACGATCGAACCATGATTATGAGGAGAGAAGATTTAGTCGAAGAAGGAAGAACCTGCTCATCCTCCCCATCAGCGATTACAGCTCCCACCTCATATCGGCAGAAGTCAAGCTCACCAAAGACAAGCAGTCATTCACATATATAGTTCAGCGTAGAAGCAACGCCAATAGATCCCCCCCAATCGGCCCGATCAAAAGTGCCAGAAAAAACCTGGGCGATGGACTGTGAAGAAAGTATTAGAATATGAACATATAAAAGTATTAGAATACAGATATAACGAAATAAGGAAGCAGAAAATGTGATTATATAATAGGACTAGTTGTGATAAAACAGGTAGTCAAGGTGTTCAAGAGATGTGGGCGATACCGAATTGTGTGTGGTTCTTTAATAGTTGCTCAGAATCGGTTTGAGAATGGCTGAGATAATATTCGGCCTCCTCCCCACTCTAAATCAGCTATGACGAGTACGCGCCAAAGTCTTAGTTCAGGGGCTGTTGTAGCATTGAAATTCCCTTAAATATTGAGTACCTCAGTATTTGGATTTGAGAGAGTATATAACAGTCTCGTGAGAACTAGGAATATTAAAACAGGCGTTAAATTCTTGTTCTGTTAGCTGAGAACGATAGCAGAAGCATTGCGAAGATTATGTTTCTGATAATTATATTATAGATTTTAAAGCCATAGAAACATCGAAGTTAGGGTATTTTGGTAGTCATATTTATAGGAGTGTGTGATGTGTGTGAGTTATTATTCACATTACCCACCCTTCAGACGAATTTATTAATATAGTTGTAGTTGATACGTTAAAGGTTTAGAATGAATTTCTCTACCATCTGAGTCTTCAGACAAGATCAAAAGTTGAGTGTTAGAGTTAGAGAGGTATGTTTCCACAGGAGGCAAGGTTTGGAGTTTTAAGCCGGGATGTTTATTAAAGTCGATTAGAGAGATGCGATATTGCGCTGGCAAATGCCATCCTACACGCACACAAAGCCACAGCAAAACAAAAAACAATAACAGACAAAAAAAAACCAGACAAAAACAAAACAGTGAAAAAAAAAAAACTATGCTGAAATCAGGATTAAATTTTCTGTATTAGCAACAACGTAAATTTAGAATAGGAAAATCAATCCTTCTTAAAAACCGTTTATTTACAGAATATAATTTAGAGAAGATCTAGAGATGTTAAGAAGCACACAAATAATCTATCACACTGAAACTAGAAACACATTACAATCTACACACACCACGACACCTACTCACGACAGCGTCAGACAAATCAATAAATAACTTAAACGAGAGAGACTTAAAACAAAAGCTAAATTTAAATGATAAATATATATAATACATCAATGACGAGGACGTAGTCATCCATCCTGCAAGTATTTATATATATAATTATATATATATATATATAGTAAGTACTATGATATATATATATATAGTATATGATATATATATATATATATATAATAGTATATATATATATATTATAGCGAACATGTAATTTTATAATATAAATCCAAATATATAAGAACCAGTTTTGTTCATTAATTAAAAATAAATCCAATCAAAATTATTTTCTTTTTCGAGCACACTGGCCTCGTTACATGAGGGGGAGGTGAGGGGTAAAGATTTGGGGTAAGTGGGGTCAAATGAATTTATTTTTCGTAAAGTTGATTAAAAAAATATTTCACTGTTCAAATAATTAAGCTAATGAAAATGTGTTCGGAGAAATTTAGATAAATATACTGAAGCTGCTTCGTAATTTAGTGACTTTTTTTTTTTAATTACTTAATTCCTTTGTATGTTATGACTTGCGTTTCTGTAATTAAAATACTGTATATTAAAATAAACTTTGTAATTGATTCGTGAAACTTCACACAAGTCTATTGACTTTTTCTTTATTTCTCGTTATTGGTAAGAAAAGAAGGATTTATACATTTGAATAAACAATGAAAATAAGCTTTTTTCTTTCATTTTGATTTATAGTAATGTGTGTGTGTGAGGAGTTTTCTACATCATCTTTTTACTGATACTATTATTATTATTAGAGCCTCATGCCATCTAAGCTTGAATACACTTTAAGAAGAAATTTCTCGCCCAATCATCCTAAATATTTTTATAAATCTTAATTATTAAGTTTCTTTTTTGTCAAAGAAAACTGAAGAAGTTTAAGATGACATCCAAACTCTAAACTAGGGATGTGGATTTTGACAATGTCTCCGATTCGGACTATTTTGGAATTCCGATTCTGGCTCAGGCTCAGATTTCAACTATTTACAATCATGTAACTCCGATCCAATTCCAGTTTCTGTAATTCAGTAATATTGTACAATTCCGATTCCGTGTCCGACTCCGATGCTATACTTACCTCAAGTATTAAAGTAATTAGCGTGTGATGTTAACATAAGGCCAAAATTTCACCTCTACTTTCATCTCTGTTCTTTTAAAAAAAAATCAGTAATTCCTAATCCTTAGTAAGTTAGGAACAACATTGAAGATACGATATAATAAGACCTTCCATTCCTTCGATACCCATACTGATTTTCACAAATTTTGATTTCATCGATTCTCAATCCCCTCTTCAATATTTTTATTATACCTTTGCCAGATGATCATTCAAGAATACCTCTTTGCAAATTTTATAGTCTCTCAAGACTTCTGTGTCTATGTATATCGGGATAATTGATTTTTACATTCTTTCTGGGAGATCTATTTCCATTCAAAACTCAAGACCCAAGAACTCAAGACATTTCTCAACCCGTCCTCTTCTTTCATATCATTAATAGAGTAGTTTTAAAGCCATTGAGTGAGGGTGTGTTTCATTTTGCTCTCTCATTTTACTACTATAATCAGATCATGTAAATATCCAACGGCATAAGTTAAAAGGAGCGGGAATTTTTCAGATGAAAGAAAATTAAATGGAAAAATATATTAAACTAAAAAAGACAAACTTTTTGAAAATAGAGCTTCACCAAAAGCATAAGTATTATATATATATAATATATATATAATACTATACCATAATATATTATATATATATATATATATATATATATAAATAATATATATATATAATACTATATATATATATATTATAAGAAGTCAATAATGTCAGTAATGCGTTATTAATATCTATATAACATCCATATTTTGAATACAATAAAAAAAAAATTCTACATATTAAGTGTTTATAGAAATTTAGTATATCACCAGAAATGCATTTCAAAGTATTTATGATCTAGGTATTTTATCTCTAGAAAAATTACATAGTACAAATCCAGGCAATGCGTTTGTTGCCACGATATTTTTGATTCCCTAAATTTCACTATTTCCATAAACTCTCAGATCGTTTTGAGTATTAGCATTGCTGTGGGTCGACCAAAATTTAGAATGGTGACCTTTGCATGAATACAAATTAAAACTCCTCAATGTGTTCAATTTTGGAAGATTTGAACTAATCACTTCATGATTGTCGTACCAGTTTAATTTATGATTTCGGAATACAATCTTAGCATTCTTCAGTTCGGTTAGGAGCAGCATAAATTTTCTTTATGGTGTTTCTTTCGTTTCTCGGAACCTCCCCCCAAATATCTATTGTCTGGGAGTTATACGCAAGTAGTTTTTTCTTTTTCGAAAGTTACGGTCTCATCGACACGACTCGTATTGCCCACACCATCATTAAGTCAATGCAAGACAGGAAATAACACAACAAAAATCTGAAAAAAAGCAAGTTAATTTAAAACATTTCTCTTTTATTTTATTCTCTTTATCTCTCTCTATTTCACCCAAAAAAAATTCTCCTAAGAAATATCATAGGTTCATCTTTTAAAATATACTGACTGGAAATTTTCAATTAAAAATTTGCTTAAAATATCCACATGATAAAACAGTTTTGATTTTTAAACTCTTTATCCCGGTCAATTACACTAAGCATGTCCCGAAATTTAGCAAAATACGCATTTCGGAAATCTAGATTATTTTCTATTAACTTGCAATTTGGCCCAGATATCAAAATTTATATTAAATCTAAATATATTATGGTCACTAATTCCTATATTCTCCCCAACTCTTATCACATTCACCATACTTTTAATCAGTTAGTTAATATTAAGTTTAACAGTGCATAGTCGCTATGTTTTAGGTTATAGACCATCTGTCTCAAAAGCGTCTTCAAGTAAAGATCTGGAAACGAGCTATATAATTGTAAAATAACAAAGAATCCATTGAAAAGCCAGGAATATAAAAATTACCCTTTATGACTAAACCTTTTCCTTTATTGTGGCATGCTGCTTTCATCATTTCCATCTCTCAATTTTTGTACTTCTAGCCAGAGGCTCAAGAAGATTTTCTGATTCTGTATGATTATGTACATAAAGATATCTACCCACATAGATTCAACATTACGATTAGTTTTAATGTCAGTCATTAACACAGACTGAATATTGCTTTTTAAACTAATGATGGGACCGATTAATCGTTCATCTCATCGTCCATCGCATTATTTTTTCAATCGCAGATGTCATCGTCAATTTTGAGAAATTAATTGAAACAAATATTAGAAATTGGATTAATCAAATTAAAATTAAAAAAAAGATGAATATAATATAATATAATATATATATATAAATATTGACTTTAATGAATTTTACTCATTCAATTTTTAATGGGTACGTAATCTACTTGTGTATTTGATAACTTTTTTATATTTGAGCTATATATTATATACAATATAAAATATAATATATATTATATAAAATATTATTCATATATATATATATATATAATATATATATCATGATATTATATATATATATAGTATAGTATGCTACATATTTTAATATATATAGTATATATATATATTATATATAATTATTATATATATATATTATATATAGTATAATATATATATTATAATAATATATATATATATAATATTATATACGTTGCCATATATGTAGTAATATATATATATGTATAATAGAGTATATATATATAATATATTATATATATATTATGAGTGTTATATATATATATATATATATATATATATTATATATATACTATAATATATATATATAAATAACGTATATATATAAAAAAGATTATATATTAGTATATATATATATATATATATAGTACATAATAATATATAATATACTATATAGATATACCGCTAATTAATATTATACCCATTTTGGTCAGTATAAGTATGTGCCAATGTTATGTACATTCTCAGGTCTAATGAGTTCCCCTTTCTTTCTGCGTTCATATCCACACATCATCCATCCAGACATCGTATAGAGAGACCATTTTTTTATCACATGTCATATACAAAGTATCTCTTAATATCCACATTCCTATTCTAACACAACATCTTTACCAGCACATCCCCTGTATCCTTATTATCCCCTATGCATGGAGAGAAAACCCTCCCAATCGTATGTCCTGCGTGTCACAGAAGGCGACTAAAGAGAGGGTGGTAGTTAGGTTGGCTGCTCACTATCATTATATCTTTTGCAAGGAGAGGAATGCTAATGACATGCCTCAGGAGAAGGCCTGATCGCCGTAAGCGGCCTTCTATCTTTCGCGAAAATGTATAATTGTATAGTTACATGGAATTCCATAGGAAATAAATGTTGAGAGAAAAGGAAGAGAGGTGATATGTAATTTAGAAAGGGCAATCATTGAGATTGTTCATCGCTTAGTTCGACTGCGTGAACACATGATGAAAGAAACCGTAAATATGAGTGTGTGGTGTGACATTTGCTTGTCGTTGGTGTGGGAAAGGAAAAGAGAGGATAGAAGATGTTGCAATCTGAGATGATATTGGTAGAGAGCTATGTAGATTTGGTGTGTGAGTACTAGAATCTAAATGTTAAATTTAAGTTTTCCACCACCGCTCAAATTTGAGGTGTCCGACATAATAGTCCATTCTGTTAAGGGTACTTGTGAAGAGAGTGACGATTGGTCTGATATAATACTGAAATATATTTTGATTGAGGTGGGTGCTTGTCGAGTTTAAGGACGATTCATTATTTTGCCACATATCTGCCCACACCAAGAATTTTTTTTGTACTGAGTTGTACCACCACTTCACTGACAGAGCCCTTATTCAAGAAGAGGGTGTAGTACGCTCAAAAATGTCACCCTAGCGCAAACTTAGCCATAAGGTAGGACAGAACGCAGGGCTTTTAAGTGAACGTAATGATTACATTCAGCAGAAACTACAGAAGATGGAAGATAATTCTCCACAGGTATCTAGAAGATGTGTTGAAGGTATATGAGATCGTATGTTGTGATTCACCTCAGCGAACGAACCTGGAGTTACCAAAGCACACAAAAACTTCGGTCAGTGTTGCAGTTAAATACATGCAGTCCTTGTGCTACTCAGAGGCTTCTATAAGGTTTCGGGGTGTACGTTTGGATGTTGATCAGGTCTCCCATCGTTGTGTATGCATCCTGCCTATATTCTGCGGTACTTATAGAAAAAAGATAAAGCTATCTTTATAGCATTCCGCAGCAAAGTATAAGTAGAGGGTGGTCAAGTGACAACTGGAAATGTCATAGAACATTAATAAGCCTTTGTCCTTTAAACTCGACCTATTTCAAAAGCGTGACAGCAGTAATTACAAATCCTCCCCGCCCAGATATAATGAATGCATGGGATACTCCCCAAAACAATGGAAGCGGGATTGAGACCCTTATCATAGCTGGCAGCAACTAAGAAAGCAGGAAAAAAGTCATCGCAAATCAAACAACTTTCCAGTTTCTTTGAGGCGCTCTAGCAATCGCTGTGATGTAAAGGTTTCTAATGACATTTTTGCTTATTTAAAGGCAAGAGTTCTATAATCTCAAACAGGGAGAGAGATGGAGAACCGACAGACCAGAGATAGGAAAGTATAGAAGGTTTTGGAGAAGGAAAATTTATAGCAAGTTGGGTTTTAAAAGAATTAAATTCACAAAGGTTGAGACTACCCCAGTTAGAAATTCTATCCAGATCACCGAGAATAAAATCGTAAAGATTAAGACGAGAGAAATTCTAGAAGTAAAAATATGCGACCGCAGAATTGATATGCAGTTAGAAGAATGAAGTGCGGAGTCATCGCATAAGAGTGGAATAGAGTTAGAGTGCGTTTGAGATCATTATTAAAAGAAGTTGAATAAATAGGAGTATAAGACAGAACCTGCAGGCACACCACTATTGACTAGAAGAGAAAGTAAAGAAGTATACTCGCCGATCATCACAACAGCCAACATTGACCTTTGAAAGACAAGCTAGGAATTAAGAAGTAAGAAAGGAATAGGAAACCCAACAGGAGAGAGCTTGGAGAGCAGTGACTTGTGCCATTGACTCTTGGTTCAATTCTTTGTTGTATATGTCATCAGCGCTCAATCACTCAGCTCCCCGTAGTTTCTAAGACGCGAAAAACCATAAATCGCCTAAGAGAACAGTTATATCGCCAGTGGACCTGGACGCCGAAAGCGCTGTACTGCGATTCGATATGAGTTCCAGAGAAGAGTATGCTTAAGAAGTGACGTTTGAGAGAAGTTTGCAGACACGTATCTTAGATAGATACCAAGTGAGAGCTTATAAGAGCGATAATTTAGAATTATCAGAAGCAGCTTCTTTTTTCGGAAAGTTTGGACATGTTTTGAGCCGTCAAACACTGAGGAATTGAATAGCTGACATAGACATAGAGAAGTATAGTTAACAGGCGCGGACTGATATCATCGGAAGGCACTACCTTCCTCAAAACCTCTGATTAATGGCATCGGCCACCGCGCTTGCTAACGTTCATGAGTTCAGTGGCCATGCACCCGATCAAATTCTACTCACACGGCAAAAAGCGAGTAGATTACCTTAGACGGAGAAGAGTAGGAGGAAGCAGAATCGGTCCAGGGTTGAGTCTAAGGAAAATGGAGCTGAAGCAGATGTCCAAAATTTTTTCAGTTGGGAAAATTGCAACGAATCATTCAGAATCACAACATAAAGGAGGAAAGCAGATTTAAGAAGTTGCTAGAAATGTTTTTACAAGAGGCCAGAAAATTTTGTCAGTAGGAGAACCAAGAGAGTCTACCGCCCTTTCGATTTGATGAAAGCCCGCTATTGCCGTCGAGGTTATCCCTGCAACGATCTATCTAGCTGAAGAAAAGTGTAGCGAGCAGTGATAAGGAGAACGAATTTTCCACCCCCTATACACCTGTCTAAGTCTAGCAACTGAAGACCAAAACAACACACGAACCCATGGATTATTAAAGAGAAAGGTTATAGTTCAAAGAAGATATGAACCATGCTCATTCACATTAACGATTACAGCTCCCTCCCTTTATACACTTAACTAAAATACATTCATTCATTATTACTATATTGAAGGTAAGCCAATTTCTTAATCATCTGAAATTTGAAACCTATACATTAAGTCCCTGGTTCTAAATATTTTTCAATATACATATAATGAGGAACAGCCACTTGACATAGAACAGCCACTTGACCACAAACATGTCTCCCATTTCCATTAATAAATACTTTAATTTCTTTGATTAATTTTTTTATTATATTCGATTTTATCTATAATTATCATATATTTTATTCATAATTATTATTATTATTAATTTATTTATATTATTATTATTATTACATTTTTTATTATTTTTATTGATTATTATTAATATTATATTATTATTAATTATTATATTATTATTTATTATTATTATTCTATTGATATTTATTATATTATATATTATTATTATTATTTATTATTATATTTATTATTATTATTTTATTATTATTATTGAGTCTTATTAATGTGACTTTAATCCTTTAACGTGCTTTTATCGCCTTTTCAGAGGGTAACACGGGAGGATACTACAGGAATCGAACCTTTAAGGAGCTATCCCAAATACCAGCAGCCCATAAAGTGTTCGCAGTCAAGTCTTTTAAATTCTGCCCCGAGGAAGATAAAAATCCGAGCTACTCGGAGACATTTGAGCTGCGTCCTCTCGGCATTAAGAGTCCCTCGAGTGCAACCTCCACGACCACGAGCGTTATTATATTATTATTATTTTTAATTTATTATTATTATTATTATTATTATTTATTATATTATTATTATATTATATTCTATTATTATATTATTATTATTATTTTTTATATATTATTTATTATTTATTATTGATTATTATTATTATTATTATTATTATTAGACTTAAGGAAATTCAAATTTGTATCACTTAAAATATATTTGGGGGTTGAAACCCCTGACCCCCCTCGTCTACAGCCTTTCAGCAGAAAATATAATTACGTAGTAATTGAATAGTTAGTATTTAGATCTTTATATAGATATATATTATGATATATATTATAATATATGATATATATATATATATATATATATATATATATATATATAAATATATATAAATAATATACATATCTAATATTATATATATATATATATATATATTATTTATGAATAATTAGTTAGTAATATATTATATATATATATATATATATATATATATAATATATATTATATATATATATATATATATACTATATTAGTATGATATTATATATATATATATATATTATAGTATATATATAGTATAATTATATACTAGCGCCACACACCACCTTCTACCTTTTTATTCACTGGTGTAAATAAAGTAATATTCATTACCTTCTTATCGTTCCTAAAAGAGTTATTCAATTGCATTCTCATCAACCCAAGCTTCAGTTATTCAAATAATGTCTAGATTCTCCTTTATGGTATAGCTAATCAGCTCATCTTTTTTGTTTCTAAGGCTATGAGCATTTGTGTAGATGGATTTGATATTCAAAGTGCTGTTGCTTGTATTGCTCTCATCTTTATTTGTGCCTGCAACAACCTAGTTTTATTTATCCACACCACTATTATAGTTACCATTTCTATAATTATTATCAGAGGTGGGCTAATTCCGCAATTTAATGCCCGCAATTTCAATATCAATTTCCGCCAAATTGCGGACTCCCAAAAAAAATTGTCGAATGCGATTGCGATAATTTGAAAAAAGTTGCGGAATTGAAGTTAGCAGAATGTCTAAATCATACTGCAATTTAAGCACGCAATTCCGAAATTCCCAATTCGCAATTATTGTGAATTTGCAGCGGAATGTCAAAATTTATAGTCCTCTAAACGCAACTTAATACGTTCTAACAGCTAGAATATATATACACTATAATTAATATATTATATATATATAATATTATATATATAATATATAAATTATACTTTATTTGAAATAATCAATTATATATTAAAATAGATATATATCTATATATATATAATAAACTCAGTCGATAACTAATAATAGTAGTTCAATATATCATAAATACATATATAGATTATAATTATAGTATATATATATATAAAGAGAGTAGAGAAGAGAGAGAGAATCTCTCTCT